>JAGFPH010000100.1:311435-330099 GCA_018207615.1 Philaenus spumarius
TTTTGTAAGATTAGTTTTAAAAATCTTAACCCCTTATTATATGAATTACGATCTTTCAACTGTAATTTTGTAATAATAGTAATAAAATAATAAAAACATTAAAATAAACCGAAACATAACCCCAAAATATATCTAATTTAATATCAAAGTTGATCAAAGAATTGGATAGGTGTAATATGTATTCTTTGACAAATCTTTGTCAAAGATTTCATCAAAGATCTTTGACAAAGATTTGACAAATTATTTGACAAACAACTTTGACAGTGTAATATGCCCCTATGTACCTAACTAACAGGTGTCATGCTAGGAATCATAATATGAACTTTCATAAGAAAGTTTTGTTTAATAATTTGTGTAACGAAATCATTAATTTTAAGCTATTTGTCTATTTTTCGTCAATAGCGGGGAACATAAGCTTTAAAATGATGTTTCAATCATCAATTTTGATGAAGAAATAAGGAGCTATGGTTTTGCCACCAAAACACCTTTGAGACATAATATATAAGGATTTTAGATTATATAACAATCATAGGTATTTTAATTAAAACATATACAAGGTTTCCATAAAATAATGGTGGGGTTTATTATTAAATAAAAAAATAAAAACGAGAAAAGTTACAAAAAACTATAAATTTGTTTTAACTCCTGACAAAGTGATTTTTTATACGTAACTAATATTAATACACTTCAATGTGGAAACCATTTACTTCTCTACAGACATCCAGACGATGGTCTATTTCAGCCCACACGTTGTATAGTTGCCTCAAAACGTAGAGACACCCACTCAGGTAAAACGGACCATCCTAATCATCTATTGACAAACAATGCCTTTGTTAGAAGCGGGCACTCGGTACTACCGATGTAGTGCCATCTTGTCCAAGTGCTATATTGTCCAACATCCAATTTCCTAGAAAAGAGTGCCCTCTTGTCCAGCTCAGTTTTACAGTTCAATAAACACACTAATTAGTGCCATCTCGTCCACGTGAAAACTTGACAAGGGTTGAGGAACGCAACGCAGGTAGCCTGTGGTTGTGCGCCCTCGCCTAGCACCCTCACCACTCTTCCACCCCTTTGTTTACATGTGGACACTGCCCAAGGTCACTAGATAGAAAAGGTTACCTCATTCGGGAAATATCAAAAAAGTGGAGTGGGGGCTGTGACGTAGTTATTGGTACCACGGTAACTAGAACAAGACGGTATGTGTCACGCGCAGGTCGTTGGAGGCTATGACGTCACTGCCACCGAAGCGCCCGGCATCTCTACAGCGATTCGATTTCGCCAGTGACAAGCTTCTTAAAAACATCACCCTACACGACTATTGGGTGAACGGAAAATATACAATCTTTCATGGGATTACATATACACTCTAGGGAATCTAGAGGTGCAATTAATTTTTTTATAGTAAAACCTTTTTTATCGACAGTAAATTCATAGTTATCTATATATATATAAATGAATTGCTGTTCGTTAGTCTCGCTAAAACTCGAGAACGGCTGGACCGATTTGGCTAATTTTGGTCTTAAAATGTTTGCAGTAGTTCATAGAAGGTTTATACGTAAAGAAAAATTTGAAGAGTTTCCCGAAAAAGTTTCAAATTTGGAAGAAACTCAACCGCCTTTACTGTATGAACTCAAAACCATAGCTTAAAAAAACAGCTGTTCGTATGAAAATCTTAGCAACACGTTATGTTTGTTTACAATCATTACCATAGCAACATTACTTAGCAAACTTATAATCACTTTAATACTCTTCAAAACTAACAGCTTTTTAAGGTTAGATTGAAAAACTATAAACAAACACAAGGAAAAATCAACGAAAAATGCTTACAGAATTATAATTCAACTCAAACATTGGTTATTAAGTACCTATCTATGTAGGCCTACTTAGAGATATGCTGTTTAAAATATTTTTTATATAAAATATATCATAACTTATGAATTTTTTAATACTTTTCAAAATATATTTTCGCTATCAATAATAATAATAACAAACAAATTATTTGACACCATGCATAACCATAAACATACACGAGTTTAAACATATTATATTGAAAACTAAACAAACAATCTGAATTAAACTAAATGCCATTAAAATATCACATTCGTAGCTTTATTTTGATATATAATTGCATATTTAAATACTAAACAATATCTTATATAATTAGGCCTATAGATTTAAAATTACAAACTCTATTTGAACCAGTTTGTTACATCCTAAATTAACGCGGATGTTACAAAGTGATTCAAATATCTTTTCTACGACCCCCAGCTAATTTAAACCCTCGCTAAGAAAGGGTTAAAAGCATAGGCGTGCGCAGCGTGGGTGCCGTGGGTGCCGCGGCACCCACAAATAGGTCGAGATTTTTTGAAGTGATAACTTCTATTGGCCCGTTGGGCACTTTCGACTTGGCTATGTTTTTGAAATCTCGCGTCACGCCAGATTTCTCGCGAGATCTTGCATCACGCCAGATTTCCCGCGAGATTTCGCGTCACGCCAGATTTCTCGCGAGATCTTGCATCACGCCAGATTTCCCGCGAGATCTCGCATCACGCCAGATTTCTCGCGAGATCTCGCGTCACGCTTTTGTTTAGACACAAGTCAGATCGTGGAGAGGGAATATTGTTAATACATTATTTACATTTATTAGCATAGCAATCAAATTAACACATAAGAATTAGTTAATATAATATAACAGCTGATTTCGCCCATCATCTGTAATTCTTAAACAAAACCCAGCGTAGATTATATTTTGGGGTTATGTTTACAACTTCAACCATTAAAATTTCTTGTGATGTTAATTTTCTTATATATTAGTTATACAACTAATGTAGGCTTCTATAACTATAAGTTATATGGGCTTCTACACGTTATAAGATTTGCTTTGGGGTTATAAACTGTATATAAAACTAACCTTTGATCATCAATATATTCGTTTATACAAATTTAAAGAAGGATACCTACTGTTTAACTTCGCAAACATTCGTACATCTTTGTATAACATATTTGATTATTAATTTCTTTACTGTAATATTAACAACTTCTAAATCATTTGATCTATCAATATGAAATAAAAGGTAACTAAAAGATAATATTTTTACCTTTCTTTAAATATATAATAACGGATATAAATAAACAATTTGAACAAATAGGCCTACAGTTTTATAATCCTTATAATTGTACACATTTACCGAGTTAAAAATCCCCGTAGTCATAGAAGTTATCACTTCCAACGTGTGGTCTTAAGCACACCCAGTTAATTTTTTTATTACACTATTTATATCTAACTTAAATTTCTTACAAATTTATTTTGAAGCAAACTGAAAGGGAAAGAATTATACCAGCTGTACCCTCAACGTTTTTAGGTGCTCAATGGCAGTTATTTATTGCTTTGTTTTTGTTTACTGTGTTTATCTAAATAAAAGTAAATGCCACATCTTAGCCTAGTTCAAAGATGGAAATTCAACACTCAATTAATTATTATTAAAGTATCTTGAATAAATTTAGAAAAACTTAAATCAGGAAAGTAGGCGATCACACACACAAAGCGAACAGTTTTGGAAAGGAGCAGGATCGACATTTCTGCTGATATTCCTGACCTTGACGTAAAGTCTTTGGATGTCTACAATATTATTAGGATCTGCCGAACATCATTTCCTGGAATACTTTGTTAGGAATGCCGATCAACATCCGCTCTATAAAACGGAATGATACCAAGTTTAGTTATATTATATTCAGAAATTATAAAAACTTGTTTGATATACCTTGACTGTAAACGTTTAGAAAGACTAGTGGCTAAACTCGCGGTCATGAAATTAGGCGGGTGAGAATTGCGGTGTTGCCAGATATTGAACTAGTCAAGCGACGGAAGGTCGAGATTCGCCTACCTCCACGCACCAACTGGCAACACTACTATTGCATGTACCCGTTTATTATTTAAATGTACCCTACGTTTCTTATTCCCACATGGTATGCGGTAGCAATGACTACATATCATGTAGTCATTGGCGGTAGTTCGCTTTGTAAAGGTACTCTTTACTCTTTATAATAATACTCTTGGTAATATTATCTCTGGTCTTAAGCACACCCAGTTAATTTTTTTTTTTTAATAATTAAATTACTGACTGTACACATTACTTAATGTACGTCAAACTGACAAAGATTTCACATATTATTAAGGGCCTCTTAAACCGTTATAACTATTAGAATAAATAAGTGTGCCTACGGTATTATAATCATAAACAATCCAACTTTGTATAGTAAATCTATGCTTAAAAACGGTGTTTTCAGAGACAGTATTTTCAAAAATTTTTGAAATATACCATGACCCCCCGTTTGCTTGGGGGGGTATTCCACCCCCCCCCCCCCCGAAGGTCTGGCACCCACAATTCCAAGACCCTGCGCACGCCTATGGTTAAAAGAAATTCGAAATTTTAGGGCGGTTTGGGGGGTCAAAGTTACTAAAAATCCCTATAAGAACGAATTGGAATGAAATTTGGTACGTAGCTTCCTTTTAGGCTGTAGGTGCTCGCAACATTGTCAATGAAATTAAGTGAAAGTCAAAATTAGTAAAAACTATAAATTAAAACGACACATTTGTGTAAAAATTACACATAACTAACCCAGCAAATCGTTGTTTGCGTAAATAGTTCGTGTAAGTCAATCTGCTTCTGCTAGGCGGGAAGCACGAGACGGTGGCAGTGACGTCATCTAAGCTCAGAGTTACTGCGCAGCTGTCTCGTGACACATACCGTGTAGTTCTAGTTACCGTGATTGGTACAACTAGACAGTGATCAAAGTTCTGTCGTTTACGTTTATACGCCTTACTCATTTGTGAATGTTTGACGGCTTGTGTTTTTTGTTTAAACTTAAACTTTTTTAAAATTAGTGTATATAAAGTGTTTAAAGTAGAAGAAATATATTATTCACAATGGATAGAAAATCAATAAATAAACCTAAAGGTGGTTCCGTTTGTGCGGTTGCAACTTGCAAATAGTATTATGGAAAAGCAAAACAAGAAGGAAGAACTGATATACGGTATCTTTTCACAGGTAGGCCTAGATATTTTTTGTTTCTATTGTAATAGTAAATAATATAATCCCACTTACTCATTTAAATGTTATTATAATTTTCTTTTGTCTTAATATTTTGATTTAAAAGTAGTTTCTGTGGCTATCTTTTGCATTAAAATTGTAGAAAATAACTTTTAGTTCAACAATTTAACTTAATGAGTCTGTTGAATAAAAAATAAGCAAAAGCTATAATTTGAGACAGTCATTACTTAACCCTTTCACTCACGCTTTTTAATGCTGCATACAAAAATTTGAAATTTGGTATACAAACTGAGTATATTTTTTCATATTTTTTAAAATTTGTCTCACCTTGATATCGCAAACGGTACCTGAAATATGAAGCGTCGCATATATTGGACACTATGAGTTAAAGGTTGTTGAATCATGCACTCGTTTTGATTACAAATTATATGTATATTTTATTTGAGCAGTACAGTGTCAATTGGAATGAAACTGGAGAAAACAGTTTTGATTTCTACCACAGCACAGATTAATTTTACATTTAATACATTTTACAAATGTTCTTTTTGAACAGCCTGGATTCTTGCAACGAGAAGGGTTCTTTTCGTCTACGAATTCAGGAAAGTGTCCAACTTTGTCAAATAAATCTGACATCTATTATTGGTGCAATTTGTGCTGCACATTTAGCAGGAATAGATACAGGAATCCCATTTTCACCAGAAGGACGACCACGTTTTCTGACAGGTGTTTGACCTGTCAATATAAGTGCCTCGGCAATATGTAGACGGAAATGAATGAGGTTCAATACTTTTTTTTCGGATACACCCATATTTGAAGCATCTCTTCTGTACTCCAACCATGCATTTACCACAGCAATATCAAATGCATGATTTATCATTCTCAGTGTCCACTTTCTGGATCTAATGAAGGTACGATAAATGGATATTAGAAAATCAAACTTATCTACTCCGCCCATGCTTTTGTTATATAAAGCGATTGCTTCTGGTCTGTCAACATCTATATAACGTTTGGAAACTTTATCCCACCTACGACAAGTGTCTGTTTTTCCAGAGCCTACAAAATTTGAACCAATAGTTACTGTATTATTATCTAGCCATTTAGTCAATATAACTGTATGCACCATCATTGCTAATAAAATTTTCACTATATCCTCGCGTTTCGTTCTTTTTTATAATAACATCTGCAGTGAGAGGAGGTTTGTAAAATCGGTTGGTTCTTACAGTACCAACAGCGTGAATGGATTTATTTTTTAAATATTGAAACAGGTGGTATGTTGAAAAATAGTTGTCAAAATATAATTGGCAATTAGTTACATCAATCCTTTCAGCCAGCTGCATAACAACACTGGCTCCAAATCCAAATTGCTTGTACTTCTGGTCAATAATTTCTGTAGTATTTCCCTGGTAAATGATGAAATCATACAATATCCCACTCGCTCCGCATAAAGCAAAAACTTGTATACCCCACTTCGTGGGTTTATTTTTGATATACTGCTTGATACTCAACTGCCCTTTGAAGGGTATCATTTGCTCATCTACAGCTAATTTTCCCTCAACGTCTAGTTGTTTGCATCGAGCTCTGACTACTTCATACAATGGTCTAACTTTCCATAACTTATCACTATTTTCTGGTTTCTTGTCACTATCTACAACATGAATATTTTGGCGCAGTTGATAAAATCTATTCACAGGCATATTTTCCATAATCATCGGAATACCTACTAAATTTGCGTTCCCAGTAAAGACGAATCTGTGGGTAACCTAAGATGCCCATCAATAAGTTTATACCTATAAAAGTCTTTATTTCTTTTTCTGTGGTTGGTGCAAATGTAGCACAACTTCTAACAGCATATAAATTAGTATTTTCGACTATAGCACCTATCATTTTGTCAGTGATATATTTTTGGAAATATACTAAAGGGCTATCTAAATTATGGATATCCAACTCGGCAAGTTCATAAAACTCAATTACAGGAGTTTCATAAGCACCCCTAACCCAAGAAACAGCCTGTTTTTCTGTTAGATTTTGTTCTCGGAAAAATTCCTTTTCGGTTGTAAAAGGAGTTTCAATTTGCCGGTCATTACTACACACAGCTACATCTTCATGTTCGACAAGTGGACTGTCTTGTACTACTTCATGACCAATAGTTGTCACAGGGTTTTGTCCTCCAACCGTTTCATTCTCCAGTTCTTGTGGCTGTTCTGCATATCCTAAGTAAAACCCAATCTACAATTAGTCCTACTTTATAAAAAACATGTTCCAGATCCAAAGCATGAATGATAAGGGCAGGACATTTGTATAAATTAAATTATTATATTTAGGCCTATGTTATATAGCAGGAATTAAAAGAAAATGAATGATTTCTTACCTTCAAATAAATTTATTTCGTCATGAAAATCATCTTCAATCTGAGCTAACTCGCCAACTTCGGATACGTCTCCATCATTGATGAGACCTAGTACTTCCTCAATCTCTTGAGTTGAGAAATTTTCTTCCTCACATAGTATTTTATCAATTTCGGAGGGTGATAAAGTCAAATTAGACATGATAGAAAAATAATTTTTAGGTTAGTTTACACACAACACTATAACCAAAATACCACCATTCGCTCACAATGTCCAATATATGGTACGATTTTTAATGTTCACATAAAAAACGAAGATAAAATTAAATTTATAGTTTATTATTGTTTCAAATGACATTTATAACTGTTTCTAAACGATAAAAAATATGACACAATGAACAATAAAGTGTACTCAGAACTCACAATGAAAATAAAAACAATTAATTTTAAGTAGTAAATGATTTTGTTGTAACTTACAATGCAAAAATTATGTCCAAATACTGTGTGCAAATTGTCTTAAATCTCCAATTAACATTATTTGAACAGGGGTTTTCCTGAATTTGATTTGATAATCTATTACTGTGAAATATTCTAAAAGCTTTGTTGTGTTGAAAAAATATCCTATATAAGGTAAATGTTAAATATGCATGCAACACTAATTAACAAATAAACGCTTTATTTCATAAAATCGGACTTAAAATGGGTAAAATATTTAAAACTAAATATTATGCAAAAACTTAAGTAAAATAGCGAAACACTTAAGTTTTGACACCAAACATATATATTTCAGCCGTTCTCAAATAAAGTATTAGGTTGTTCATCACCGCTTTTGGGATACTAAAAGTTTATAAAAAGTATTGTTTTTCAATACTTGTAACAGTTTTGCGAAAACATTCTAAAAGATTTAGTTTTATAGTCACTATTTTGAACTGGGGTAAAAAAAAACAGAAATAAATAAGTAATAATAATCTTTATATTATTATAAACAATTTTCAAGTACCAAATAACAATATAGTGTCGTCTCAGCCCGCCGAGCAAGTGGCAGACAGCACTATTGTATCCTCTGATTGTATTAAATATTTCAACCACTAAAAATCATCCAATCTCAATAAAACAAAAACCATTGGAAAGGAAATGTTTAAAACATTAATTTTTGTGTTACAAATTTGTTCAAAAACGTATACAGTATTTACATATTATGTAATTATCGTTTTTAATTGTAGTTGTAGACACAAAACTTATCTCTTTTCTAAGGCCCATAACTGTTAGACAGACTTGTTTTGAAAAGAATATAAACAATATAAACGTACCTTTGGATACTTCAAGATTTGAACTTTCTAACACTGTCTTCCAATCATTCGTTACTCGAATCATGTCACGAAATAAAAAGCAGGAAAAACAACCAAGAATTGTTGCGTGAGAAAGTGTGGTAATTTTCATGAGAACTTAACGTCTTCACACATTCCCACGTAAAAGATCATTTATCGGAATTCACACTATACAATTTCTAGCTTTTAAAATCGTCAAAGTTGCAGACCGAGCACTGCATATGAACGGCAGACCTTCTTACGTACTGAATTACTGATACCAATAAATCAGGTATTTAAAATAATGTACTAGTACTTCAAAATTAGCAGTTAAATAACAAAATAATACTGAAACAAATATGCGACGTCAGTCTTGTTCAATTAGACCAGGTCGCACATTTGCGGCATCAGTCAGTGGATAGAAACCGGCCGTCGCATATATGCGACGCTAGTCTATGCGTACGTGAAAATTTTACTATGGTGATAGCGAATGCGTTTTAAACTCAAATCGCTTTAAATTATCGTTTTTAATCATTTACGGCGGCGACCCATTTCGAAGCAAATGCAAAATTAATTATTGTATACTCTTATATTTTCACGAAAATTACGATAGTATAGCAAATTTAGTCCATATCTTCGGCTCATGTGGAGAATAAACAGCGATACATTTAGATACAAGATATGGTTTTGAGAAATTATGACGAAAAGTCAGAATTCAAACAGAGGTTTTTTACAACACAAAATTATCAACATTTTGTTTCGCGACATTTATTTACAATTTTTTAGACATGAAGATTTCTGTAAACCCTTAAGATTTGACAGCTTTTCAACCAATGAGCAAGCATATTTTGTAATCGATATATCTAGTAAAAATCGATATACTTGTACATTGGTGTTTATATCGATTTTAGTGTAAATTCTATATTTTCGTTTGATTTAAGGAAAACCTGATTTAGTCTTCATGGGCTACAGCTATAGGTCTTGTCCGTGGCCGTGAAATAATAATATGTATCATTAATTGCACCGATTGTCTTAGCGCATTTTAGCCCAGCCAATAGAGCAAAAAGAAGGCTAATTTTGTTATTGAATTTAACAGCAAGTGACATCGACAGTGACAGGGTACCACAAGGGTATGTAAAATACAAAAACTATCAGGCAAGGAGATTTTGCGCATTTTGTATAAGCAAAAATAGCAACAAATTAGGACTTTGTGGGGTTTTTGTTAAATATTATAAAAATTATGAACGGATCACGATACTTCCAAAAAAAACTACAAATTGTTTTTTTATAGACCCTAATTGGACCATATTTCAATGAGAAAAGTCAGGGAAACGCTTAAAAATACCATTTTTTAAAAGTTCATATCTTTGTTAATTTACAATATTAAGGGTAGATCTTTCATAAAATAATCGTTTATTAATTGTGCACTTCAAACTATTAATGCGACAAATTTATCTTCCGTCTGTTTGAAGTACATATAGTAAACAATAATTTTCCGACATATCTGCTCTAAATGCAGTATTATAAATTAACAAAGATGTGAACTTTTGAATAGTAATTTTTAAGCGTCGTTTTCCGTCTTTTCTCGGTGAGAAATGGTCCGATCGGGGTTTTCAAAAACCATTTTGTAGGTTTTTTAATTCTCTACAAATAGGGCCTATCCCGTTGGAAATATCGTGATCCATGCATAAATTTTTATATTAACAAAAAATCCAAAATGTATTGTTATTTTTGTTTATAAAAAATGCGCAAAAATTCCTTGCCTGACAGTTTTTGTATTTTATAACAAATTTTAAAACTGAAATTCAATAACAAAAAAAAATCTATATTGGTTGGGCTAATTGTTTTAGCCTACCTACGGAGAGCGCCGCCGTATGGAACTCTATGATTCAATAAGAGAGAGCTTGTGTTAAGTTGTTTTAAATTTAATGAAACAAAGTGGATTTAATGATCGTGTTGTGGAGTTATTGATTTTAGTACTGTTCCTGTTAACTCTTCAATAATTAGTGTTTGTTTTATTCTTTAATCTGCAAGAAACTCTTACAGTTTCAAGACAATATTGATGGCCTAGAAATGCATTAAAAAACAATTTCATAGAGTTTATATATATTTTTTAATGCCCCAGACCCGTAGTTGCTAAATTCTCGGTAATGTTGTTTTCAACTTCTTATGACCCCTCTCAAAATTAAATTAATTCTGTATTATAAAAAATACTCCACACTTAGGGGCTGCATTTGCAGTTTCCCCAAAAGGGAACTGGCCCTAAAGCCTTTGTTTTAAAAATTGAAATGGGAATTTGGCGTTAAACGATCAAGAGAAGTGTATGGAACTTGCTATATTTTTAAAGTATTTTTAACCTAATAAATTCCCACGAGAGTATACTACCACAGAATACAGTACTACGGAATTTCTGTAATCTTTGATATACTACTAAAACCAATCCAAACTCAATAAAACCCAATGATACAGAAATTAAAAGACTTAAAAATAAGAAATGACAAACAACGGAATTTTAGCAGAAATTTAAAAATCCTCCATGACCTCAATGTTAAAAAATTTTGTATTTTTGCGTAGGTTTGAAATAAAAATACATATTATTTCTGGTTAACGTTAACATTAAACATTTTATGCAGTTCAATCAAACAGTTCACGAAAATTGGATACAAAAATAAAAACAACTATACGAGTCCGAAACGGCTGTTGGCGGGAGCGATTTCCCAAAAGTTCAGCCTTAAGAAACATTACCATACATTTGAATATAGATTGAAAAAAATAACGTTAATTGATCTTCTCTATCACAAATAAAAATACAGTCCGCGCGGCGATGCTGATGGCAATACCTGGTGGCCTCGACGCCAACTAGGCATTTTCGACTATTGAAAAGTGTTACCTCTGATAACATAGGGGTTTCGTTTCTTATAGTGTTGAACAATGATCTGACACAACAGAGAACCGTGTTTGTCATCTGATACTGTTGTGTCAGATCATTGTTCCATTATTCAAACCACCCAGAAAGGTGGGAAAAACGGCAAAAACATTTTCTAATACTAATCGTGCTAAAGCACATAGGGAGTCTGTCAAAATATACAATGCAAAAAATTAGGTCGTAAATCGCGAGGCTGTCAAAAGATACAATAAAAAATTCCTGTCGTACATCGTGAGGCTTCCAAAAAGTACAGTCAACAAAATCCCCAGGTCAAAATGGCTGCCGTTCAAAAATACAGTTCTAAAAGATGTCACATGAAAGTGCTTCCATGGTCTGAAAAATCAATGTCAGGGTTTCACTACAACTGCAACACTTATTATGACAAAGACAAAACAGTTGAAATAGGTCCTATGACGACAAGTAAATGGTGTACAGCTATGAAGTGTTATAAATGACATGGTTTAGACTTTAGAACCTACGATTCATATCCTTCTGACATACAAAATTACCATCATTTGTCGCATTTATCACAAAATAATTATGCAATAGCGAAGCATTGCCGGGTCAACTAGTGTAATATATATTCAAATTAAAATAAAGAAATATTAGAAGGGACATGATCTTTTTGCAACCTTTTCATTTTGATGTCCTGTAACGACAGGATGGTATTTTGGTTGTATGTCCTTGTCCACTTCCATAGTTCCCTCACACGTCTTGGAAGATGTTGAGGGTGGAGATGTGCAGGGATCGGGGTTTTTAGGAGGTGTTTTAGGAGGATTTGTATTGGAACCTAATTTTTAATTTTATTTTTTACTTCTTTTTACATTTTTACTTTTTATAGCAACAGGTTTCTTTCCTGGAACGGGTCCAGAACTTCTTCCTGTTACTACAAAATTACAAATAGTAAGGACTGCTTTTTCTTCTTTAAACTTCTCACAGTTGAAGGACCGTACAGGATAATCGCCATTACAGTTGGGACACTTGACGTCATCATTGCAGGCTTCACTATTATGACCTTTTTTTACCGCATTGACCGCATGTTTCTTGCTTTGTGCAAGTAGAACTCACATTTAAACATTTTTGGACTTCTAGCCTCCAGGATTGTATAATAATATTAAAATTTGTTTATTACCTTATATGGTCCGTCACAATCCTTGTTTGTTTGTTTCTATATTACCGGTTTCGACATTGCTATGATGTCATCGTCAGATATTCAAACACAGTCATAATAAATAAATACACGTAACACACACTATAAAAACACTTAAACAAAAACACTATACAAGTTTTTAACATTGCAACAGGAAAGGTGATCACCATGCATGGTTCACTGTGGAAGTCAAGTGCACACTGCTAAAAAGGTGGTCTCCACTCATAAGTTTGGGTTCAATGAGTCAACATGATCCACTGATGTTTGCATAGATATAATTGTGTTGAATATGACATTTGAACTATGGTGTATTTTATCATTTAAAAGAAGGTCCTGTTGTGATTTTGTGGCTTTATATATTTCTAACTGCTCGAGTGTGTTAAGGAGGTTGCCTTTTTTAGATTTATGTAAAATATTTAAATTACTGTGGATGTTATCATACTAGTGGTCCTCATCTATTAAATGTTTAGCGAAGTTTGACTTTTATTCGGCAATTTTGCGTTTAGGAATATGTTCTTTGAACGTTCTTGCGAATGTTCGTCCTGTTTGGCCAATATAAAATTTAGGACAGTTGGAACAGGTTATTTTATATACACCTGAGTTTTCAAACTCGTTGTTGTCAATTTGTGCTTCAGAGCTTTCTTTAAATTGTTAGAAGTTCTGTAAGCCGGCATAATGTCGAGTTTTTCTAGTTCCTTTTTCAGCGTATATTCAAGCTTATTACCATATTCGATGGGGACATATTTAATTTTGTTTTTGGGAGTTTTAATTTTCGGATGTATGTGTTTATGAAGGAGTTTGTCTATTGTTTTCGGGTGATAACCATTAAAGACAGCAATCTGTTTAATTATGCCAAGTTCCTTGTTGAAATTTTCTGTAGTTAGTGGAATGTTCAGTAAACGGTTTATAAAACGATGGTACGCTGCAAGCTTATGGGTGTGAGGGTGGTTAGATGTGGCATGGATGGTTGTATCTGTAGTGGTTGGTTTCCTGTATGTGTCAAAACTATGGCTATTGTTATGTTTAGATATACGTAAATCCAGAAAGTTGAATTCTTTATGATTTTCGATTTCCAGTGTGAACTGAATATTTAGGTGGATTCCATTTAGGTATTTTCTAAAGTTCTCCAATTGTCTACTATTACCGTTAAACATACATATAGTATCATCCACATATCTATAGTAGTATACGATATTATTGAGGTACTTGTTGTTTGTGGAAAATATGGGTTTACATTCAAAATAATTTAAGTAAATTTCAGATAGAATGCCTGAAAGTGGAGATCCCATTGCTAGTCCATTTTCCACAAAATCACAACAGGACCTTCTTTTAAATGTTAAAAACACCATAGTTCAAATGCCATATTCAACACAATTATATCTATGCAAACATCAGTGGATCATGTTGACTCATTGAACACAAACATTATGAGTGGAGACCACCTTCTTTAGCAGTGTGCACTTGACTTCCACAGTGAACCATGCATAGTGATTACCTTTCCTGTTTCAATGTTAAAAACGTGTATAGTGTTTTTATAGTGTGTGTTACGTGTATTTATTTATTATGACTGTGTTTGAATATCTGACGATGACATCATAGCAATGTCGAAACCGGTAATATTGAAACAAACAAACAAGGATTGTGACGGACCATATAAGGTAATATTTTATTTTTTAAAGAACTCACATGTCCAACCCCTTGACACTTAAAACAACGTCGAGGGTTTGGGACGTAAGATCTAACAGAAAGACAGTAGAAACTTGCATACATATACTCTGGCAATGTATGTGAGCCAAAGGTTAGAATTAAAGAAGCAGTGTCTTTTTTCACCCCATTTTCGTTGCGCATTATGCAAGTGACTTTAACAACTGACTGGTTAGCTAATTCGCTTTTTATTTCCTCCAAACTAACAGTTATCAAGTCTCTACAGGTAATGACACCTTTTGAATAATTCAAGGATCTGTGAGGTTCTACAGATACCTTGACTTTGCCATAGAAAGATGTCATCTTTAACAGCGACTAACTTTGTTTCTCACTGTTGTTTCCACTAAAATCGTGCCATTCTGTAATTTCCTAATGGAAAGTACAGGCCCCGCTGATCCAGTAATCGCCTTGCAAAGGGTGATACCTAAAGATTTGGGAGCTGGCAACTCAGATGGTTGTTGAGCAGCCCTATCCTTTGTCTTTTTAAACAATTCTTTGTTTACAGACTCATCAGACGAATCTGAATGTCTCTTTGTGATAAATTGTCTCTTTGTTGACGGTTTTTGATTCTAAGGGTTTTATTTGTCCAGCGCATAGTGTTATGCGGTATCGGGCGAACTCGGTAAGGGCGAGCCCATCAGATCACATTGAGATCACTTTCGAACTCCCAGTTCCGTGAGGATCCCGAGCACACTTTTGCCAGACTGGATGGGCATCAGTCTGGAACCCGATACTACTGTGAGGAAGAATTGACTTTATTTAACACCGCGAACACTTCCTGACCAAAAACCGAAGTGGCTGGCCCCAGAACAGAAACCACCCATACTTCTCGGCAAGCTTACATCAGCCTTACCAAACCAGGGGTTGTCAAAACTCAGCACTCCCAACGTGCAATGGTTCTGCACAGTCAACCCTAAAAGAAGGCGAGAGTAAGAATGCATGTATTGTTTCATGTATGTATGTACGTAATTGAATGGATGTATTGTATGTGTTAGTTGTTGTTTGACTCGGGTACCGTGAGGGACGCCAAACCCCTCTTAGACTAGCTGCATTTACTAAGAGGGGTTTGGTATCCCTCACTTCTCAGGCATCAAATTTTATACACTTAACACTGTGACGTTTACGAAGACACACACGCGTGAGTAGGAACGGCTCTTATACATCGCAACGGTCTTATTTCAACCGTTGTACAACGGCAACGGTTGTCGAAAGAAAACAGGCCATTGCAAGACAATGTTAAGCTAAACCAAATTTATAAACAGTAAAGGTTAATCTATAAACCTTGAAGCTAAACAACGTTATCATCAAATCCTGCAACCATTGCAGTCGGCGTTGTCAACTTGTAGCAGTGTTATGTTAGTTCGCAATGGATATTGAAAACAGGCTGTTGCGGGATAACGTTTAAGCTAAACAACGTTTTCAGTTTTCATCAAATCCTGAAACATTGTCGTTGGTTGAATTCAGCCGCACTGCTTGCTGTCCACCGGTAGGAATCGTTGTCCCAGAAAGCAAACTGATCTGACATCGGTTGAATGAAATAGCAGACGACCACGTCTTCCACTCTGATCAGTTATCTGCTCACCGTAACTAAACTACGGTGGATTGGTCACCGTAAGCTGATCAGTTTTGTCAGGCGCTATAAAATTAAAATATTAAACTTTAGGAGTGTTCAATACGATGTCGATGGAATAATTTATTCCACAACGGATAGCAATGAAGTTCACAAAAGGATAGTAGATAATTGTAATAGAAAAACAAACGTTTTATTAAATTTGATAGTGCTGATGTTTGTTAATGCTTAAATATAGTTACTGTATATAAATTAAGTATACAATTTAAAACAAAAATTTATTATTGTGTGTAATAATTTTATTTATTTATATCCTATGTCTTATTATAAATAATTAAGTTTTTGTATAATTATTTGTTTAATCCACGAGAACACTTTAATACAGTAAATGCATAAATAATGTAGAAAAGTAAGTTTTTATATTTCCAACCATTCAAAACAGCCAATGTGCTAAAGTGAAAACATAACATATAAAATGTAAAACAAGTTTTTAAGCATAAAAGATTGTTTTCAAAATAACCAACCCTCATTGCGGGTTGCTCTATTGTCTCTGTATGCAAATAAATCGTCCGAACGTATTCGTAGTACTATTATTACCAAATTCGCTGCCATAAGAACTAAATTTAAAATGTTATCTTTAACATCGATAGCATTTACAGTTACACCAACTCATCCATTTTTGTTTTTTTACAAATAAATATGCTTTCCACTTGCACTTACTACAGCTAATTTAAATGACCGTCTCGGCCTCTCACCAGTGTATTTGTATACCACGTTTGGCCGCACTCATCTATGAACACTTAGACCTAAACGCTAGGTACGTCACTGTCACCGATTTGATTGAACTCAACCGTTGTCAACTTGTAGTGGTGTTGTTTTCCATGCTCATATTATTATTAGTACCGTAGTTATGGTTTATATTTCATGTCACTTATTATAATATACAACATAAAATATATACAATAATAATACTGCAATAATTATAATACCGTATATTACGTAAAAAATTGTAAATTATATGAAAATTAAAAAAAAAGTAACTGAGTAATCGTTTCTGGTTTATTTTAAATAAACTAATTCGGGATCTTTTCGGTTACGTGTCAGCAAACTTTATAAACATTTTCTAAAGAGAAGCTACGAAAGGAATAGTTGTTACCTTCATTCTGGATGCCAGTAGGTGATAATATCTTCGAGAATTTGCTTGAATAAGTCTTTTCCATGATGCCACCGTCTTTTTTGTTTTGTTTTTGTTTTAGAGGATGGAATGCTCTTACTCAGACCTCTCGGCCAAGAGAATGTACTGTGGGACTCGATACGCTGCCGCGCAGACCCACTACCCACTAAACCATCCCCCTCTTCCCAAACTGCCCACACGGAGGGGGGGGGGGTTAACAGCATCTAGGGAATAGCCCTAATGACTGTAAAAGTCAATCTGAAACATTACGGAAAATCATGGTTATGGTGGTGGCGGCATGAAGATGTCACTACTCGAGACCAGCCATCAACGGAATTCCAAGATCCATGCCTAAAACATCACTGGCATACTGGGGGTCCCGGAGCTCCGATGAAGGCACGATCCCAAGAACGAGTGAAGAAGTCGGGCTGAAACAGAAGAAACAGTGAGAAAATCATTCCCCAAGACCGGGCCGGCAGCCCAAGACCCGTACCTAAACATCACTGGCAGAGGGATCCCGGAACTACGATGAAGGTCCGTCTCGAGTTCGGAAGTGAAGAGCTGACTGAAACAGATAGAACAATGAATTAGCACTGGAAGAAATCGTTACCCGCAGCCCGACCGACAGTCGGACTACGGGAGACTGGAAGAGAGAGTCTTCCGGCGTTGTGTTGTGATCGTCCGTCGAAGAAATGTGGATTGGTCTGAATGAATTCGCTGCCCGCAGTAACCGACATCAGGTACTAGGAGAACTCCCCAATGAAGGCGTCCACCAGCGACGGTGAGTGTACGTCCGTTAGTCGTGTTCCATGTGAAGCGCTCCCCGTGATAACCATCCTCGGAACTTCAAGGCCCGTCCAAAACCTCACTGGATGTCTCTCGAGAAGCTCAGAAGGCATTACTTCGGGACCTGCTGTGTTGTGTAGTCGTCCATGTCCTGAAATGAAGTGATGATCCCTAGTCTGTTGATGCTACCGTCGCCACAAGAACTCACACAAGTACGAATCAAGCATAGAACGATGTGTGCCGCACTAAACTTTGTTACGGTGTTTTGCCAGCAGCCAATTTTTTTCGACTGTTTGCATACGCATCTTACCCATCTTGTAGAACTGTATACGATGTATTAGAGTACCAAATTTCAAAATGGTGACCACAATATTTTTTGTATATTCAGACCAAGCAAAGTCTCGCGTTTAGCCCGTGATTATACAATTTTGTTAATTATTTCGTCATGTTTAGAGGGCTGTAAAAAAAGGTTACATTTCTCAAATTTTATGAAACTTACCCATCTTGTAGAACTGTATACGATGTATGAGTACCAAATTTCAAAATGGTGACTCCAATATTTTTGTATATTCAGACCGCCCAAAGTCTTGCGTTTAGCCCATGATTATACAGTTTTGTTAACTATACGTCATGTTTAGAGGGCTGTAAAAAA
>JAGFPH010000100.1:330109-373720 GCA_018207615.1 Philaenus spumarius
GTTACATTTCTCAAATTTTATGAAACTTACCCATCTTGTAGAACTGTGTACGATGTATTAGAGTACCAAATTTCAAAGCGGTGACCACAATATTTTTGTATATTCAGACCAAGCAAATTCTTGCGTTTAGCCCGTGATTATACATTATTATTAAATATTTCATCTCGTTTAAAGGGCTGTAAAAAAAGGTTACATTACTCAAATCTTATTTGAAAATGCATGACCTACATTTCCAACCGCAAGCAAGTAGGGGATGGTTCCAGTGTTATATTCAATACCTCCACCTCCAAATAAAAGTTGATAAGGTCGGTTGTTTTCTATAGCTATCTTGAGTCAAATTTTTAAATCTAAAACAGTATTATTTGGATTCTGGAAATCGATCGTCGATTCGTGAGCAGAGGGAACAAAACTGAAATAAAAACCTCAACCCTCAGTTTTTTAGTTGGTTCCGTAATTGTTTCATCAATTTCCAACTCAACCATGAACCTTTTCTTTTTAGTTTGCCCTTTTCAGTGGTCAGTACTAATACCAAATAATTGTTGTAAGCAAAAATGTTGATATTTCATTAGATATTTTGTCCAACTTTTCCTCACTTGGTAATACTTGGAGTGCAATATTAAATTGCAATAAAAAGTAAATTGTACAAATAAAACACAACGGTCAGCCCAATAAAAAATTTGATATGTAAAAGTCCAGAACTTGAAATTCGTTACATACCTACAATAATCTACAATTAATCTAATTTAGAATAATGTAGACTATAACTTTAAAAAATCGTCCATGCAAAATTTTGCATAATATTTTACCTTCTCTATAATTAGAAACATTATTTAGTTTTCAAAGTTTAAATAGTAACTTACTAAAGTTAGGTAGCTTTTATTATTATTTTGATACATATTGTTGCACAATGTTTACCTTTCTTCTAATGTTGTTTTCGGGTTAGCTGTTGATGTCAGGTCTTGAGGGTTTCTATTAGGATCTTTCTTAAATTAACAGTTCTCAATTGGTTTACTTAACATGGATGATTAATGTTAAATGCTAATTTAATATCAATATTAGGTTATAGAATCTCTAAATGTGCTCGCTGTGAACGGAAAGATTAAGTACATTAAGAATGGTTTGTTGACCAAATAAAAACTTCAAAACTCATTAAATACTCCTTATGAACCCATAAACTAGTAGGCCTACAGTGCGTATAAGTGTAATACCGGCCTATCGAGTATTTGCACAATTCAATATTTAGCTACAATGCGATATGAATATTAATTTACCTTTCTTCAGGAGTTGTTTTGGTAATGGTTGACTAAAGCCAAGGAAGATATTGCAAATATTTTATATATATTGTAGGCCTACTTATTTAACATTAATTGCAATGTTATTATTAACAAGTTTCCATCATTGATGACCGAATCTATATAATAAGTGTCATTCTCAAATTGAAATAAAACTAGTAGGCTATTTTAATACTGCAATATGTATTTTACTCAAATACAAATATACTTCCTCGCGCTACACTGCTAACTGTAACTATATGTTAAGTGGTCTCATTTTTCTCAAAATTTAATGAAGATTATGAAAATCATATTTTAATTTGAATTATCATTCAATGTAAATGTGTCATAATTTGTAACTGTATCATATACCTGCGCCAAGCGAGTTGAGGGTGTGGGGACCGGGCGCTTGTGAGTGCGCGTTCGAGAGCGAGGGTCTGCTAATTGCTTAGGTGTCACGCGGAAACGAATGAACTATAAAGCCAACTGTGGCCACATTATTATTAACTTCAAAACATAGTTTTAACTTCCTTTATTTCTGTTACAATTTTATTGTTTAATCATTATTTCACTCAATGTACAAAGAAAAAAGAAATCAAGAGCAACATTTAATGTATTGAAAATGAAAGGGGAATGTTTATTTCCAACATTACCAAACAAAATTACGGCCTTATTACCTACAGCTGCGCAAATGGATTATTTTACACATTTTTCAGTTATAGGTGGTTAATGAGATGGGTTATAGTTAAATGTTAATCAAAAACTCTTTAAAGTTATATTTTATCCTAAAACATCATACAAGAAATCATGATTCCGTAAAAAAAATTTATTCGGCCAAAACCAACAAAAATAAGAAAATTTTGAGTGTTATTTAGTACAGTAGGTAAACTTACATGATATATAATATATATATTATCATACTACTAAAAATTATAATAGTATCATCTACGTATCTGGTACCTACATAATTTAGCTGTGTGATTTGTTCACATTAGACAGCAAGTATGTATTCTCATAGTGATTCTAATAGATGTCAGATAATATAGCCTACCTGAAAGTGGTGAACCAATGGTTAAACCTCTCTTTTGAAGACAAATAGAACCCTTATATGTATTTGGATGTGATCGAGGAATTTGAGATTTATAAAGCGTTTAAATATGATATACACAGCTTAATGAACGATCAACTGAATTTCTCCTTGAATACATTATGGGTATCAAAATCCAAGATACATATCTTAAATAAACACCGCTGCGGAGTTGTACATATGAGATGTTTGTTGTTCTAGGACTATGATATGATGTGCATCCCATGTATCACGTTATATTATACTGTATGTCGATTAAGTGTTATTTGTATAAAAATTATGTAAATTTGTCCATAACTTTGTTGAATTTTAATGTAGAAACAAGTGAGTGAAACAAATTCTGAAGAAGGAGCAGATGCTCTCAAACGTGTAAGTGTTAAACAAGAAAGAAGTCACATTGCAGAATCTATATAAGGGAACTCATTGTTATTCAATAAATAAATTTGTATAATTTACGGGTCAAGATTTTGACCAATATTGTAACCTTTTACAAATAATTTTTCTGTGTTCCAATAAAAACAAATTTCCCTTGTGTTAACCGTATAATTATAGTTAATATTTATAAACTGTGTTTATTTTCAAGGAAAATTAAAATAAGTGAAATAAATGTATTTTTATAAAAATAAACACTACAGTTAAATATTTATTAGCAATAATAGATAATATGTTTCCAAATGAAATTTTCAACTACATAACTGAAATACATTATGCATGAAATGTTTACTTGGTTTGAACAAGACACAAAGGAAGTTGTAACAGGAGACCAGGAGATGAGAAGAAATAACAAACAAAATCTTTGCACTTTGTACACAATAAATTAGACAATTAAGATTTATTTTTAAACCAGGCAATTTAAAAAAAATGTTTTTGAACAGTTAAACTTTTGAAGTAATTGTGCAGTCAGATAATATATCGGTGAGGTTGGCGGTTGTATAGCTCTGAAATGTATTCAGAGAATGTCCCACGATGCCACTACCGGGTAAATACATCTGTGTTTCTAAAACTAGAGTTGTCTCTAAAATGATCGACACAAACAGAATATTAGTCATGTTACACAGATTATCAAATGGCATTCTTAAAAAAACAAAAACAATGTTATTACATTTAAATTACTTGACTATGTCTGGCCATTTTCTATCATTTAATTGTCTAAAGACTAATTTAAATAAACACTTACAAAATTTCTTCATCTAAAATTGATATTTATTAAAAAAATACATATATAATTTATTTTTGTCCATTAAACATTTGCTTACTTAACCCTTTTAAGGCCAGGCAAAAAAAATAACATTCGATCCTAAAAGATCCAGTGATTAAACAGCACTAGTATTCCAAACGGGCCAGGACAAAGATGGCAGTTTTGACAAGATGTTATAAAAAAAGTGTAACTAATCTAAAAATACTATTAGAGTTGTACTTTTTAAATTTCTTTACTTGTAACAATATGAACTATACATCTAAGTAAAAAGGAAACCTTTAAAAACTAAATTATTTTATTTTTAAGGACTAATAAGTTTTATTATTTATTTTTTTATTTTGGAGTCAAATAGGTATAACTGAAAAAAATATTATAGAGTTTATATAGTTATTTTCTAATACATTTGTGTATTCTGTACAAACACAGAACATTTTACGAGAATATCTCAATAAATATTTTGTCTGATCTAAATAAATAAACAAAAACTCCCAGCTGTCAAATCAAGGCCAACTTGATTTCACGAATAAACAACAAATTTAGAGGAAAATGAAAAACGTAATCTCGATTTTAAAATTTTGAAATAGAATAAATTGTACATATAGAATGAAAGATATTTAATTTATTCAGAATGATAAATTTATTATGTGAAATAATAATAAACACTACACCAGATAAACCAATGTTCATAAACTTAAAATTGAGAAATGTTAACTAGCATTGTAATTAATTATAAGTCTGTTAATAGAATTAATGTTAATGTGTCGTCTAAAATCTCAGATTTAAATTAGAAATAAAGAAACTGTTGATAATACTTCCCCCTAATAAAACTATTGGAAAATTATTATTTTATGGAAAAACTTTCAATATTAACAGTGTTCTGTAACTAGGAGGACCTTCTAAACTTGAAGGTAAAGAAGGTAAAGGCATCATTGTAATAAAAATTAAACTCTTTCAAATCATGAGACAAAAACAAGATGCATAGCAGAACGTAATCACTTGTGCAGAAGAAAAACAACAATTATTTATGAATACAAGAAAATTTGATAATTTTCACAATGTGGGAATGAACTAAAAATATAAACCATTGACACTGGAATTCCAAAGATACCACGGTAAATGGCAGGTAATGGCCAGCAACTGATCAAAAACATTAAATATAAAATACACTGCGAATATGTGGATGAAATGAAAAATCGTTTATTCCATTTGTTTACATTTTCTGAACCTTTCTACATTTGCTCGGAATTACTTCGGCCATCATATCCAGTAGCGATGGCTGGAACTTAAAATAATTCGACCACGCAGCTGACATGAGTTGAGAGAATTTTGAAAATTAGGTTTATATGTTTTAAGGTTTCAACCAACTATTGAGTCCCCTATTCCAAGCTAATTTGAACCGAACACTGTTCGGTTCAGCAAGCATTCGGAATAAGCGGATTTTATGAATAATATCAACGTATTGACTTGTTAAGGCGTAAATTAAGTGCGGAGTGTCTGTTCTAAACAGCGTTGATCGGCTAGGAGGAAAGCAAAGAAAAGGTGAGCTCAAACTGAACACATATCACACGTAGACGCGGCAAATGCTCTTGACCTTGCTCTAGTGTAGGTTTACATCATCCGGGGTTATTTCCTTCCGTTGCGTTACGATTCCATTTTCTTCTAAAATTGGAAGGAAAGAGGTAGGTTGTTCGAACTGCCCGTTTTGTCATCCCACAGTCTGTCTGTTAGTACCGCATTATTTTCAAAAAAGATTAAGAAAAAAATTCCTTCGAGATAACGAAAACGAAGGAGAAAAACGGCAAGTGGCAACAACACTACTAGTTGTTGTATCTAATCTTTCCTTCTTTCTGAAGGACCCAGTATCTATTTCACCGGACGCTTGTTGCAGTAGCTTCCTTCCCGCAAAACGGATGGAAAACGTGAAGGAAACAAAACCACCTTTCATTCCAATTTCATTTCAGGCTTTTTCATCAAGCTTAGGCTCTATGTATGTCCCATTGGAAAAGTTCCGGGATCAATTCCCATTGACCCCGAATAATTTTCTAAATGGTTTCTTAACAGACATCATTGGCTGTGATTCGGATTCCATGTGAAACCGTAGGTCCCGTCTTCATTAGCCTTAAGTGCAAAACAGCAGGACGTTAAAAAAAAAAAATCTATGTATGTCTCTATTTAACTTATTTATATAGAACGTCTTATTATTTCTCCTATTTTTATGTGTAAGGCGCTGAATAGCTGCCTATGTGTACAAAATATATTAGTAGAATTTGTTTGCATCTAAGCCTCAAGCTTTGACTCAAGTGTTCCTTCGTTCCATTCACAACGGAAAATTTCGCAGAGTTTGACCTCCGATCCTTGCGACCTTGTGTTAAAGACTACTTTGCTTCGCTTGCAGGGTACAAACTAGGCAGTTGGTTTCGGATCAGAAGATTTTTCTGGTAAAATAACCCACGTGTACCGGGTACTTTTATGATATTCTACATTTTGATTGGTTTTGGGGCAACAAAGAAAGCTATAATGTGATGTAAAAAAATTAAATGTGTAGAATAATATCCTATATATATTTGTTTAAATAAAACTCTAAAAAAGTTTCATTCTCGCACGAAAAATCTAAAAAATTTGTTACTTCCGGCCAAAAAAAGTGCTTTTGGTTGTAGGATTTTTTGACTATAGAACTCGTCCGAATGGCGTAGACAACTAACTTGTGTACCAAATTTGGACCAAATCAGACTTAAAATATGAGTGCAAACACATATGTTACTTCCGGTCAAAAAACGTGCTTCTGGTTGTTTAATTTTTTTGGCTAAAGAACTCGTCCAAGCGATGTAGACAACCAACGTGCGTACCAAATTTGGACCAAATCAGACTTAAAATATGGCCGTTATAGTGCGAACACATATGTTATTTCCGGTCAAAAAACGTGCTTTGTTGGATGTTTTTTTGGCTAACGAACCAGTCCGAGCGACATTGACAACCGTGTGTACCAAATTTTGACCAAATCTGACTTGAAATGTGGCCGTTAGAGTGCGAAAACATATATATATATAATTTCTAATGACACTCCAAAACGTGTTCTGGGGACCATGATCGTTGCTCATTTACTACTCCCGAGCTTAGGTCTTACCGTAAGGGTCACTGCAATAGCTCATCTTTCCTATGGAAATTCGCTAATAACTTTCATTGTCGCATAAGTAGGCCTACCGCAGCATGCACTTAATACTATCTACATTAATATTTTTATCATACCACTTAAATTTAAAAAACTAAAAATAACTTAACAGATCCCTTATAAGGATACACTAATAAAAGAACAAAATGAAAATACCTTAATGTTTACACCATAACACTTAAATTTAAACAAACCAAAATCAATTAACAGATAGTCTATACTGATTTGCCAGTAAAAGAGCAAAATTTATCTTTAGATTTACTAACCAAAACTATTTTATCTACCATTAACTTTATAAAAGCCTCCATATTACACTAATGAAATTATTTTTTAATGTTTAAATCTCTCACTTTATGGAAGAATGTTTTTTTTTTTTACAAATTTATCCTCTCCGGTTTATCATTCTTTATCTATTCCGGTCTAGCCATTCACTAAGCATTCATTAAGAAAGAGACCTTCTTAGGATTAAGAGTTCTTCACTCAAGTATTTATTTGTCCCTGCATTTCAATTTGTTTCATTTTAATCATTATCCCTCTAATTTATGTACATTTTCCGCATGCCGTCCTAATCTGACTTTATATTAATATTTCCTTTAAACTTTCCTTACAAGTTTCTTTTAAATAGGAGCTTTATTACATCAGCATGTATTCCAATAATATGATAGTTGACCTATCTTTATGTTTCTTCTTTCTTCCTATACCCATCCTCTCAATTTTCTCATTAGTGATATTCTTCCATATAACACACTGCATTCTCCTTATAGAACAGGTAAAATAGGGCAACAAATTTATAATAGACGGCAGCTGGTGTAATTTTACAAAAATTTGTTTTGACACTAGCTATGAAGATTGAATCCTCAAAAAAAAGTTGTTTTAGTATGTTTTTTGTGGAGGGGGAAGGGGCAAATAAATAACCCAACTTTATTTAACTAGTTTGAGTAGGGTATTGTTTCCATGTATTATTTAATTCTGAAGCAAATGACACCATTTGCAAGTTGGTACAATTATTGAATTACAAAAGGTTTAAAACGGTAGGGGCGTGTTTATTCAATTATTATTATGACTAAATAGGGAAGGAATGGATTGATCACCATATTGGTATAATTTGACCATGGATCACCGACAATTCACACAATCAGATTTAAAGCAGTTAACAAACTAAGAACAACCACATAAGGTAATCAGCTTTGACAATATAATTACACTCATAAACTATTAACTTATAGAAAATACTCTTAGGCATCAATAGATTAGCAATCTTAGCGTAATGGCACTATTAATTGATATCCATATTAAATTACTCTAGGGGACTAATTACTATCATATTAACACTCGCAAACCTGGTAGCCATGCAGAGTTAACTTAGCCTTCCATACATAAAGTATTAATTTGAAAACCAAACTAAGTATGCTAGCATCTCTTAATATACAATCTCCAAAATAGTATCCGCAGCCTGCCAGTTGCATTGTGGGTCCGGTGCAAGCCTACACACAGTTGAGTGGTACGCTCAGAGAGTTGATTCCAATCATAAACCTGACCATTAGTGTATGATCATGTGTATGATGACGGTTTTATGAAAAAAGGCGAAAGTTACACTTTACGAAAAAGTGAAACTTCATTACAGTAGAACCTCAATTATCCGAGGTAATTGGGACTGGGCAGACCTCGGATAGTCAAAAACTCGGATAATACGGTAGGCTGTGAGAAATTATTGAGGTGTGAATTCCCGCGTTATTTATGTCATTATAGGCTGATTTGGAGCATACTTCAAAATATATTTTTACTTTAAATAATATAAATAGTTTTAAATAAACAAAGAAGGTTTGATAATGTATTTAAATGAAAGAAATTTTATACTGTAATCAAAACAAAAATTTAAAGAGACATTTACATTATTTATGAAAAGTACCAATTAAAATCCTTGAATTGCAAACATTTATATTTTTATAGAAATATATGTAAATAAAATGCACTAAAAAGTTATAAATTTACAGACTTTAAAAAAAGTCTTTCACTGTCGTTTCACTTTAGCTATCCACTCATAATTATTAAACTCTCATAATTAAAGTTTAACACCGACCAAAAACAACTCGTGGGAAAGTACGTGAGTCATAAATACGATGCCGTGATGAGGGGAGGGTATAACAGGAGGAACAAGACTGCTTCGTCATTCACTATTCTACTTGTCCGCTAAACATCACATATACTATTGCGGCAAACTACTGTTTTTTGTTCTTTCTGTTCAATCTAACACAAAAGTTTTTACTATAAATTTACTTATTCAGAAATCATCTCAAGCTATGAATTTATTATCAAAATCAATAAATTTAGTTAGCTTACATTTATTTGTAAGTTAACAGAATTGATTTTGACAAAAACCATGTTTTTATTATTTTCTAATTCGCCTTGGATAATCCGGAACCTCGGACAACCGAGGCTTGGATAATCGAGGTTCTACTGTATATATATTTTAAAGCCATTTATTTACATAATGTATCCCTCTTAAATATATTGTAAATGCTGAAATTTATTGTTAAGGCTGAAATTTTCTCAGTTAATCGTTAGCAGGGCATGATTACAAGATTGTACAACAGTTCGCTATCGAACGTCGCAGTGTTTTTCGCCACAGAATATCATGACACTAGACTGGAATACACACAGACTGGGAACAAACAGTTATGACATTCGCCACAGACCACGAGAATGATTTTGTTCAAATGAGTTAATATACTTTTTAATAACCTAAAAGATATGTCAAGCAATACCTATTTGTTTTTTTTTTACTGTTTTCAGCGTTTTTGAAGTCGTTGCATATATATATATAATGTTCAGTCTATGTCAAGAAATATAGTAAGATTTTTTGTTAGACTCTGAAGAAAAGATAGTAAAACAAAGTGTTTTTACCAAAGTTGCACAACCAATAAAAATTAAAACTGAAATACAAATGTGGAAAATCAGAATTCCCAGGAATTGTTATGTGAGAAAGATTCCTGAGAACTTTGCGTCTTCGCATTCCCACGAAATAAAAAGGCAGGAAATCAATTAAGAATTGTGGCACGACAAAGGGGGTAATTTTCATGAGAACTTAATGTCTTCAAGTTCAAAATCGTCAAAGTTAGAGACCAAAACACCGCATATGAGTGGCAAACCTTCTTACATACTGATACCAATAAATCGGGTCATTAAAATATACTAGTACTTCAAAATTAACAGTTAACAAAATAACACTGCCACAAATGTGCGACATCAGTCTATTTTAATTAAACCCTGCGCACATGAGCGGCAGAAGTCTGTGGATAGAAACCGGCCGTCACATATATGCGACGCTAGTCTATGTGTACGGAAAAATTTTAGTATGGTGGTAGCGAACGTGATACAGAAGAGACGTGTTGTTTACCACAAAAAAAGTTTATACATGATCTGCATGGGAAAATAATGTTATTTTGGAATAGCATTATTATTTTTTATTAGGTTTTTGTCATTAGGTTAAAGTCTTGTTGTGATTTAAAGTTTACTATTTAAGTTGATACATAGTAATAATTTAAGGAATAGCTGCCTGGAAGAATTGTAAGATACAAAATCACTTTTTATGCAGCATTGAAAAACCTATTAGTCTATTAGGCTTCAACATTTTCAAAATGTTTACATTATAATGTTGTATAAAATAATTTTAACTTTAAAAAAGATAAGTTAGTCTGTATTTTGTAGTATAAACAAACATGATTTTAAAATATCGAAACTTTTTATGCTACAAGAAGTGGAATCACAATGTATGGAATAATACAAGGACTGTCCAGAAATTTAGAAATGTTTTTTAACTTGCATTTTGAAATAAAAAATTTTATTATGTACATTTGAAAGGGACAATGTTAAACAACTTTTCTTTAGAGGTGCCATTCAAATTGAGGCACTTAAAATAACGATGAACAAGCTTTTCAACCACTTTCACTCATTATTTCATCTCCATAGGCTACATCTCACAAAGTTGCCAATAAATTTCAATTGGTTTGAGGTTTTTGCCAGTAAAAACCTAATCACTGAATGCACCTAACAACTCATGAGGATTTTATATTGAAGGGAGCATTTCAATAATTCATAACGAGCAAAGTAGAAAAATGAAGTAAAGTACAGGTAGTCTTCGTTAGAAGCAGTAGATGCGTTCCGGCAAAGTGCCGTGTCAAATGAAACCACGTATAACGGGGACTATTTACAGACTGACGCGATAGCGAATAATAGAACGTCTTACTGCTTAGTATTGATATTAATCAAGTAGGCTTACATTAAAATGGATTTTAGTCATTTTCAAATTAATTTTAGTGACTAAATTCTCAACAAAATCAAATGACTAAATTCTGAATAAATGACAAATGTGTACATATAGACAGGTGCTTTACATTTCACACACATAAATAAATTGAGTAAATTAAGTTAAAAAAAGATAAATACAGTATAAGAGGTTATAAAAATCAAAAAGATATACAATGGAATAGTTTTAACCAAATTAAAATTACAGTAAAATATTTTGAAAGAAATTAAGTTTTTTACTACATTTTAGATTATCACTCGTGACCAATATTTTCGCTACGGACAGCGAACGATAGCTTGATGTGACTGACTAAGTTGTAATAATAGACAAATCCAGACAATGACAGAGCAAGTAGGGGTGGGTAGAGGTACTGTTATGAGAGCACCGATCTTGAGGGGAGAGTGACATGACAAATAATCAATAACTTATAAAATTATCAACTGTAGCCTACACTCCAAACAACTCAGCTCAAATACCAAACCTTTCAAGGACTTTTTTACCGCGTAAAACGAGAACTGCATGTACACACACTACAACAGCTTGATGTTGAGGCTCTATCCCCAAGCTATGCAAAAACATTAGTAAACCAGTGGTTGAAATCTACGGAGGCAGATTTCTATAGAGACAAAATTAAAAAGTGTGTGCATCTTTGATAAGTGCCTCAGTTTGAATGGCGACTGCGTACAAAATAAGATTAACATGGTCTCTTTCAAATGTATATAATACATTTTGTCCTTTTTTTTATTTGATTGGTTTTTATTTAAAATTTAAGTTACTTTCTAGATTGCCCTCGTAATAGTGAGAGGAGAAGGGCTGATGTAGGCACTATGGTATTCTGTATACCTCTTTATTCTTAAAATTTTCCTTTCGCTTGTACAATATATTTGTACAAATTAACTTTAAGAAAAAACCAAGCAAGCATGTTAAAACTACTCCTAGATGGTGCTGATGTATTTGTTTTTACTGGTATTTATCTGTAAAGTAAGATTAGGAGAAAGTAAAGTAACTAAGAGGTTGTTAATTTATTAGTTTTTTTAAGGAAAGCCTTAGCCAAGAGGACAGTGTGTTATCTTTCTGATCAGAAGATCCCAGGTTAATTTCGGCTAGAAACCAGGTAGTTTTTCATATCTTTGTTTAGAGGGAAAGAAAGCGGAAGTAAAGTAAACGGTGGTTGACTCGCTTCCAAGCTAATAGGATATAACTAGTTACCTGGTCTCTGGCTTGGGATGTTTTGCATATTTTTACTACAGTTTTTATGTAGCCTATATATATATATTATTGTATACCACTGCAAAGGTCAACTTTTTGTGTTACAAGAATAGTTATGGAATAATTTTATACACTTAAATTTTTTTTAGTATTATGTGTTAAATATCATGTAAACAGAAGATTTCAGAAAAATAATCACTAAAAATGCGAAGATTAACGGAAGGTTGGTCGGCCTTCATTGTACCAAAATTTAATCCACAAATAGCAGCACATGGTTCTTAATATTCCATACATTGTTTTTTCCATAATAAAGCAATTTTCAAATTTGTTTACGACATTCTTCCAGGCAGCTATTCAAGTTATTATTTTTAGCTCATTTCCTTACAATTAGAAAATAAGGTGGCGAGAGGCTAAAAATGTTAATCCAGTCTGCTACAGTACTGGCTATCTGCGCTACTACCTCCAACTTCATTACTCTAACTGAAATGCTGATATGACTTATACAGTTTAAATAGGTTTTTAGGGCATATTTTTCAAAGTGTAGAGATACGTGATGAAGGTTGCCAAACAAAATACTCCGTGTTTCAATGACTCAATTTTAAACATCAAAATACATGGAAAAAATACTCATTAACTTATAAAGTTTGAAAACATTATTATAAATGCTGCATGGACGACCAAAATGGTATTAGTTAAATTTGTCCCACATACTTTGCAAGGTATTTCTTCGATTGAAACTACTGTTGTTCATAAGATTTAGTTTCATTAAAGTTAATTGCTTTGCTTCAGAGGTAACAAAAACACATTCCTTAACAAATCCCTTCAAAAAGTCATATTATAGTGTCATGTCCGGAGTTCTTGGACAAGGTCCTATGCCCTTATCCAGGAAGGTGTCATTGGAGGAACTCCACAGATTGTTGTGCCAGTGTGGCCGTTCGGTTGTCTGTTTTTCTGAATAGAAATTGGCTTTGTCTTTTTAAAATGGTGGAAACAGTCAGTTCTGCGGCATTTCTAGTTAGGTTTGTTAAGCCGTTTCCTTAAAAAAATAATGGGTTTGTAAAATTGCACAAAATAGATAAATTTTTGTAAATTTATTCATGCTCAACAATTTTAAATGAATTCATGAATCACCATATCAGCAAGTTATGAAGATTAACTTTACCAACACATGAAATGCAATTTCATTACTAAAAATCCACCACACACTTGTGCTGAATTTTTCGCACACTTTCCTCAGAAATGCTTAGTCAACCTGAAATTTCCCCTTGCATAAACATCCTGTTTCTTCAAAGTGCCGATACCAATGACAAATGTTCTTTGGTACTAGCAATAAATACATGATGAACTGTTATCACTGAATAAGTCTTCTAACCGGCAAAACAACGTCGTTTGTTGAGTGGACCTTTTTTGCAAATGACAATCAATTTCAACCAGTAGAGTATCTAGCAGTGATTCCCTAAAACTGTAGGGAATCATAACAACTGTTATGATTATTATCATCTCAAACAGTATCACTTCACAATTAATACGCCCTATCTAGTATGCTCCAAATTATGGTTATACTGCAGCATGTAAAACATAAATATGGGACTAAAATAAAAAGAAATTTAATATGATTTTAAGATATTTTTTTCAGTTATTGGCAAATAAATTACTTTGGTCTAAATCTCAATGCCACCATTCCTAATATAGGAATTAATAACTAATATTTGCACATCACTTGCTTGCCAAAAGTGTAATTATTAATATGCATGTCAATTCTAAATTCAAGACAAGCTTGCATGCAACTTCCGCTTTTGCCATCCTTAACGATTGAAAAGTTTAATGGAAGTAATCAGGGACAACAGGGCCAGCAGTCTATTCAAGCCATGGCAATAGAAACAGAATTTAACTTCACAAATCAAATTTCTGTAAGCTTAAACATATTCTTCAGTAAACTAATTCATTTAAGTGATTAATTGCAATAATGTTGTAATTATGTATCACTTTGTATGTAGTGAAAAATAATGATTAGATTAGTTTTATTTATGAATTTTTCTTAAATAAAAAACAATCTGTCACTGCATGAAATAATCATACCAAGCAAATAGTTGAATTTGCATGAAAAAGCTTCATTAATCTTTAAATATTAACTTTAGCAGTTTCATTACAAAATAAAAAAGATGCTCTAATATATATTTCTCCTCCTAATATATATTTTGAGTTTCTTATGTTTACAATTCATAGATTTACTTTTTCCATTTCATGTTTAAACTAATAAATACCGTTAACATAAAAGTCCAACATTAGAAATTAAATATATAAAAAAAGTAAGCTGTCTTCATATAAAAGTACACTACATTTAAAAAAAAAATCTGAAATTAAGAAATTTAAACTTCAAATACAGATTGAAATATTTATTCGGAAAGAGTGTTTGATTTCTGGGGTACAAAAGATATATTATGATTTTATTAATTTATTTAAGATTTAATATCTTCCTCTTAACTACGCCATATTATAGGCTTTCCCAAATTCTAAAATAATGTAGCCAATAAAAGAGAAATGCGTTTTTAATGTACTGCTATTACAAAACCCACTGACCAATGAAGTTTCTTGTCAAAAACCGCTCTGTTCTTTAAAAGTAACTGTTTTCTACAGTTACTACAAAAATCACCAAATGTTCATCTTCCGCTCCAGTTGACATAAAATCAGAGTTGGGACTAACGAATAGAAAAACTAACGAATAGAGTAACTAGTTAGTTTTTTGACTAACTTATAACTCTACTCGTTAGTTTTTTTTAGCATTAACTTCTAACTGTAACTAGTTAGAAAAATGACTAACGAATAGAAATTCTAACGAGTTAGATTTATAAGCAAAGGAATATTTTGAAAAGGACCATTTCGGTCAACAAACAGCAGAAACTTGAACAATGGGTTTGTTTAGTCGGAGTTGGCCCGTTATGATTTCTCGGAATAGCGATAAGGAAAGTGCGCTTAACTCAAGGTTGTGTGAGGGGCTGGAAAAGAAAGGACAAGGGACTAGAATAGAATGTTGGGGGGAGGGGGCAGGGTTGTTGACTTTGTCACAAACAATCACGAGCACACTTTCTCTTTTTACTTTTAGATCACTCGGCGCCTCGGCGCATCAGCTTCAGCTATGTGTACTTTGGTTTTTGAGAGGGGTTGAGATACACAATCAGTAGACCGGTTGTCGCCGTGGTACTAACTTACTTTTTGTACTTTCAATCTTGTACAATTAATTGCCCAAGTGGTGTGGAAAGTGTTTACTGTTTTGTAGAACTGTTTGTAGTGCTGGCGTGTTGTTTATAGTTTAATTGAAATTTCTTTTATATAGTTTAAAGTTTAGATAGTTATAGATTGTTTAGTAGTAGGCCTATAGTTTCATTTGTTAAAATGAATGAAGTTTTGTGGCCAAATTTGAGTAAACTGTTTACTCAAATTAACCGGGACAGCAACAGTAACAATGTTACGTTCAAGTGCCTTTTATGTTTGCCGAAGAACAAGCAAGTTAAAGCGTCTGTTACATCGGCTTCCAATTTAAGGGCGCAATTTAATACTTTTAAATAAATAGTTAATACTTACAACTTTATGGCGGTAGGTAACTTTACTATTATAGAAATAGAACACGTAAATAAATGTCAAACTATTTAGTGTTGACTTTTTTAGGCTGTAGAGGGTTTGAAAAGTCTTCAAACCAATTTATAGAGATCTCTGATCTTATAAAATATTTTTTAAAGTCATGGCTTCTTATATATTTATTATTATATATTTCTAATATATATATATTAATGGGATATGAGTAGAAATAAATTATAAAAAATCTACATAAAGGCCTACCTATTATATTTTCTTAGTTTAAAATTGTATCTAGGCCCTTTTAAATTTATATAAATTATAAATATTACATCTTTTATAAATTAATTATAAGTGTTTGTTTGGGAGTACCGGTAAATAAGTTATTATTTTCTTATAGTAGTCTACATGTTATTTACTACTAGCCTATATAAATTAATGTTTTGCAATTTCTAGTTACCATTGTTTGGTCTAAAAAAATAATTTATATGTTACTGTACTTTGCACATTTTGTAGATTTTTCGTTTTTTTTAAATTTGCAAATAAAAACAAATGTTTTACCTGACACAAACATTCTAAACAATACCTGGAAAATATTTAAAATAACATAACAATATGTAATTTTGTTTACTTTTTCTAGTTGAAGTAAATAAAAAACCGACTAACTTATAACTTTATTTAGTTACTTTTTTTGGAGACTAACTTCTAACTTTAATCAGTTACTTTTTTGCTGACTAACTTCTAACTTTATTCAGTTAGGATTTTTCCTGGCTAACTTATAACTCTACTCAGTTATTTTTTTGATCGACTAACTCTAACTTCTATCAGTTACTTTATTAGACTAACTTTCCCAACTCTGCATAAAATGATGGTAAAAGAGATAGTATGGTAACTGCATGATTCAGTAAAATTAAACTAGCTGGACATTTATGTTAAAATGAGGGCTATTCAGAAAGTAAGGAACATTTTGGAATTAAAAAAAGACTAAATACAAGGAAAACATGTTATTATATACATCTGAAAGAGCGACTAAAATACTACTTTTTCAGTCACCAAAAAAATTGAGGCACTTATCGTAGCGGCGGACAAGCTTTGAAATTTCTTCGCCGTAGAAACCTGTCGCCTGCGATCTCAGCCACTCAACGATGCGCATCCGGAGCTCCTCTTCGACATCAAAGCGCTGTGTTGCTAGCCAGGTCTTCATTCTTGGAAACAAGTGAAAATCGCTTGGTGCTAGATCAGGACTATAGGGCGGATGAGGAGAAAGCCTCCGACCTGAATGAATTAAGAAGTTCTTGAGTGCGGTTTGCCGTGTGAGGTCGAGCATTGTGATGCAAAAACAAAATTATGGACGGAAACTTTCCTCGGCGCTTATTTTGAACTGCCCTCCTAAGGTTGCGTAATGTTTGACAGTACTGCTCAGAGTTTATTGTTGCACCACATTCGAGAAAATCATTAAGCAGCACACCTTGCCTTTCCCAAAACACAGTCGCCATAATCTTCCTTGCTGACCAGGTATGCAAACATTTTCTTGGTTTTTTGGGGGATCTTGTGTGCCCCCACTCCATGGACTGTAATTTTTTCTCGCAATTGACGTGTTTCACCCAAGTCCCGTTACGATTCGATAAAGTAATGAATCACCATGTGTGTGGTAGGCATCCAGAAATGTTAAGCTGCCAATATTCGCTGACCTTTATGGTGGTCTGTAAGCACTTTTGGCACAAAATTTGTGGTAGCCTAGCTTTTTCAACCAATTTGAGTGACAATTTCAAACAACAAAGTCCGTGAAACTTGTGGAAAACAAAACAAAAGCTCTGTTTTTGTGAAACGGCGGTATTCACAAATCTTTTCATCGACTTTAGTTACAATGCTCGAGCGTCCACTCTTCTCTTCATCATGAACATTGGTTCGGCCATTTTTAAACTGAATGCATCATTTTCGGACGCAACTTTCATTTGTTATGTTGTCTCCATACACTTCACAGAGTTGCCGATAAATTTCTATCGGTTTTTGGCTAACAAAAACCTTATGACAGACCGTACCTCACAACTGGCGGGATTTTCAATTGCAGCGCACATTTCAAATTTTAATATCGAAAATACGGGCAGCGTGGAGATGTTCCCGTTGTTAAGGCTAGACGCCAAATGAGGAGCCGAGCACGCACACACCAAAATATACGCGATCGGCGCACACCTAGACGGAAACGTTCCTTACTTTCTGAATAGCCCATGTATATAAAACTTACAAATAAAACTTTAACAATAGAGTTATACCATTCAAACCAGAATAATCTTTTGGAAAGACTTTAAATATATTAGTATATTTTTAGTTTTTGTACATTATGTTTTAGAAGTAATTATTATTTTATAGCTTTTTGTTTGTTTATAAATTTTTGTTTGTAGTGTGAATATTTATGTATTTTGTAATTTGTGGTTAAGGGGAAGAGAGGACCCAATGGTCCTAATTTTGCCTAAAAAAAATAAAGTTTATTAAATATAAGAACTGAACAAAGAACTAATAAATACGAGAATAGTGTAACACAGCAGCTAGCTCACTAAAGTTGAAACGCAAGTGACTTAGATTCAAGCCTAGTTACTACAGTTTGGTTTCTGTGCATTACACTACCTCCTAACTTCATTAGTCTAATAGTCCAGTCAAATTAGATTTTCATCTTGCATTAAATCATGGGGTTGCAATTTTTTCAAGAATGTGTAGTGGGTGGTCCCCTGAATAACGCCTAATAAAGTCCCATCGGTTTCAGGCGCCGCAGGGGTGGGAGGAGGTCCCAAAGGTCCCTTTTTTTGTTTTTTATCTCGAAAACGGTGCGTCGCATAGAAAATAAATTTTATACTTTCAAAAATTAAAGGTGATAAAATTCCCTTCCAAATAGTGTACCTGTGTTTCTACCTAAGTGTTACCGTTTTTGAGATATGAGCCGTTAACTATGAAAATTTGTAAAAAAAAAAGTGGTAGCGGTTCAGGTATTTCGTCAATCTTCCTCTTAGAACTCTTTCCCCTTCCTTTTTACAGAAAACTTGTGACAAAGAAAGTTGTAGAGCAAAAGATTTTCTTCAAAAATGTATACAGTTATGCTCATTTATCTTCAGCCGGTAAATAGTTACAGCGTTTTGAAGTTAAGGCGTACTTTTCAACATTGTACTAGTAAAATGCTTGTCACTTAAGTTTCGTTTCCAAGGTCTGTAACTCTCTTAATTACTTTGTATACTGTTTAATTAAATAAGTATAATATTTATAACCCGTATAAATAATAAATTATTTATACCTGTACGTATAAAGGATATTTCAAAAATGAAGCTGATGAAATTCCCTACAAAATGGTATATTCAAGTTTCTTAACCGTTTATTTCGGACACAGGAAAACGGATACTCTTAATCACTTTCCATGCTGTTTAATTAAATACGTATAATATGTATAACCTTTTAATAATAAATTATGTATACCTGTGGATAAAATTCGACAAACACCGAACACTCGATCCTCGATCAAGTGTTAATCCTCCTTCACGCTTCATGTCACTTCAATTGCCATGTCGGACCATACACCAGCTATTGGTGGTCTAGTTCTATTGACAGTGAAGTATCCACGATCTATAAAATCTTGTTTAAGTTGGTAGTCCCAGCATATCTTATACATAGAAGTGAGTACACTTTGCATAGTGAAAATGCCCGCTGGCAAGGAAGTAAGGTTTAATCAGTTGAGCTCTTGTCATATGATCTTCCCAGTTAGGCTACGGTTACACTGGAGCCGATTTTCGACTCGGGCGTGCACGGGCGACAACGGACATAAAAACAAATATACGTGGTCAATGCGATTCCGTTTGAAGTGGTTATACTAGGACCGCCCACTCGGCCGTACACTACCGAACTCTGACGACCTAGTTTCACCGACCAACATATTTTGTTTTATTCGCCAGAGTTCCGCCGATTCATCAAGTCGTATTTGTCATAGTTCTTTTTGTTCTTTGCTAATTATTGTTGAAATTTATCGTTTTCTGGTCATTTCTTTTATTTAATTAATATTCTTAGATAATTTATAAACAATGAGAATTAATTTAAGCAGTAAAAACATTTCTCGTAGAATATTAAAATAAAAAATAAATCGTGTTCGTCTCGTAATATTGTAAATATTTTATAAATTTGTATTGTGAATAATAAACTATATTTTACATACCTCAGTGTCACTACAAGTCTTTATGTAAACATTTAAACATTTACTGAAATTATAATGTTTTTCGATGAATGGCTTGATCCCGTTCAAAATGTAGAAAAAAGTATCGGGTTTCATCCTAAAATACTATTCTAATTTAACGGGTTGTTCTAATAATCTGCTGAATAATGAATGAAACTCCCCACTCTCTTCCCTCTCCAAAAATATTTCATTCACCCACTCACGTCATTCATTCTTAAGCAAAACATAACTCAGCAATGGCGTTTCAGTCAGAAAATTAAGTTCAAGCATATCAAGTTCCCTTTAACCACGAGGGAAGGCGTTCGAAAGGAAAAATCGGAGCCACTGTAACCACGCTCGTCGTCCGATTAATTCGCCAGAATCGTTCGGCCGTATTCTGGCGAGCAAAATTCGGCTCCAGTGTAACCGTAGCCTTAGAAGTGTGTTGTGCTGCAATGAATTTTTTCATCAATACCACCATTTAAAAGTACTGAACCCACAAAGCTGCTGTTGGTTCATTACCTTTGAGACGTGACAATTCGTTGCTCAATTTCCACTGAACGCTGGCAAGGGATGCATTTGTGGAAAAGTGTTGTGTAGTAATTTCTACTGAGGCCTGAAGTAACTGAACTATTATATCTTCTTTTCCATATGGTGTAATATCTAAATGTTCCAAAATGATCTCAGCTAAATTGGTTTGAAGAAGTAAATCCCCTCTCACTGCTCTGCTATAAGATTTTCCGTTCAACATTTTGTCTACTAAATTAGGAGCTAAAATTCAGGACAGAATTTCTTTTAGACCACTTCCAGCCATAGTTTGTCCGATGCAACCTAAATCCGACATGAGCATATGAAACCCACCAAGAATCATTTCTACTTTGCCCAGTATAGGATTATCAGAGTTCGATGCTACGATTTTCTCTAGCTTTGAGATATAGTGGCTGATCCATTGTTACTAAACAAGTTGGGAGCCCTTCCTGGTGTGTGTATTCTGCAGCAATTTTCAGGGATGTGTACAAAGTGTCACCATCACTTGGAGGTGAATTGATGAATGCAAGCAGTATGATTGCACTTCGCTCAGTATTAATTGGCTCAGAAGCCACATGCAAAAAACCTTTCCTCTCTGGGGTTTTTGGTATTCCTGGGGTGTTCAGGAGAGGTAGCCATTTTCCTGTCATCCACAGAGTGTCTTGGAGGTTTGGGATAAGTTCATCACCACGCAGTGGACTTCCAAGTTCAAATCTTGAATCACAAAATTTCTCAGTCCCTTTCTCTGCACGTTTTCATGCATGACCAGTTCCATCTTCCATAACTTCCATCTTTCCCACTTCAAGTGTAGCAGGCGCTGTTGAGAGCCGTTGGATGCTGGATTTTGGAAGAGCTTGGGCAGGTGTTATACATTTAATTCCTGCTAAGCTGTGAAACGTGTCCCGTCCATCTAGAATGGCAACATTGAAGTCGGCGTTATCAAAAACATATTGCAAAAATGTTCAGTCAGGTGTTGGTTTCGGGGGATGGAGGATAGTTCCAGTTGCTAAGCATTAAAATATGACGCACTAAACCCGAAGCCAGACAGTAAATTTATCAAGTGCCTTGACCGAAACTTACGTTGTATGTAATAAAAAAAGCCAGTGTAGGGGAAATGAATGGGCGGACGAATGGCGCAAATTATAACGTAGCTAATGCTAACTATTTTCTGATCTTCTTTCCTTTTATTACTTTTCTTCTGTGGGATAAGAGCATTCATAAAAGCAGCGAAGGTGTCAGGTACCATATCTTTGGCATCATTCAAAAACTCTCCGCTTGGAGGGTAGCTCTATCTGTTTCCCCGATCAGCCGTCCGGGACCCTAAACAAATATAATTATTCTTAAAAAAATTGTTCGCTCTCCTCAAGCATTTCACGTGTCGGAAACTTGGTAGCAACAAACAATGTCCGTTTCATCTAGTGACCTAGGTAAACGGTTAAAAAACTTGAGTATTCCATTTCTACCACTTTTTTTGACAAATTTTCATATTTAACGGCTCATATTTTGAAAACGTTAACATTTAGGTAGAAACACAGATATACTATTAGGAAGGGAATTTTATCACCTTTAATTTTTGAAAGCATAAAATTTCCTGTGCGACATACCGTTTTTGAGATAAACGCCAAAAAACAAAAAAAGGACCTTTGGGACCCCCTCCCACCCCCACGGCGCCTGTAACAGATGGGACTTTATTCGGCATTATACCCAATACACATTCCCGAAAAAATTATAACCCCCATGATTTAATGCACGATTTGCTGCCATTTTGAGCTAATTTGACTAGACTATAACTGGCTGAAGATTACTTTAAGCAACAACACAAAGTCATCTCCTTTTACTAACATGTCTCAACCAAGTCTAGTTAAATAATTTTTATTTAAAATTTAATAATGCAAAATAGTTTGGTAGGAATAATGGTGTTTATTCTATTGTTGATCAAATTAATAATGTAATGCTAGTAAATATAGAACTTTATTAATGATCCTTAGAGTGGGTTATCATCTTCACAGATGTAGCCCAGCCAACAGAGCAAAAAAAAGCTAATTTTGTTATTGAATTTAACAGCGACATCCACAGTGACTTAAAAGGTAGCACATAGGTATGTAAAATACAAAGGCAAATCTATCAGGCAAGGAGCTTTTGCCCATTTTTATAAACAAAAATAACAATAAATTATGACATTTTTGGGTTTTCATTGATATTATAAAAAGTTATAAAAGGACCACGATACTTCCAATGTTGTAGAGAATTCAATAACCTAAAAAATTGTTTTTTATAGACAACAATTGTACCATTTTTTACCAAAAAAAGTTGGAAAAACACTTAAAAATTAACATTTTTTAAAAATTCATATCTTTGTTAATTTACAATATTAAGGGCAGAATATTCGGAAAATGATTGTTTATTATGTGTACTTCAAATAGGCTTAAGATGAAATTTGTCACATCAATAGTTTTTACACAGTTGCAGTATAAACAATTTAGGCCATTATTTTGCAATCTGAGTGGCCCGATTTAAATTTACCAAACGGATTCTGAAAGTAAACATTAAAACCTACAATTCGTATATCTTCAATTTTTCAATAAGATTGATAAAGTATAATAAAAATGATTCCAAACATAGCACGAAACGTATAAATTTGCGACCGATGGCGAGAGAGGCAGTGTTAGTGGGGGAACCAGCAGCCTGCTGTTCTCTTCTCCTCCGCTGACCAATTGACATACTAGCAATAGGTAGTGTAGATGTCTGTACAAATTGTCACTGTTCTACCCGTTTTATTGAGAATATAAAAGGAAAGACAAAAATAGTCTTATTAAAAAAATGTAATAAAAATCTAACTTTATTTTTTTTTGATATTTAAGGATACTGGACTTAAATTTTAGTGTAATAAGCAGACCACGACTTCTAACCAGGTAAATTAGATACAAAAGTTAAAGTTTTAAGAAATTTTTGTTAAGGAACTGGTGATTACAAAGTGTATAATCAAATTCTTTCAGCAACTTGTAATGCTGTGCATTCAGGTCCCTTTGTTTCAAGTCCTAAATAAAGTCGAGTTTGACCAATTTGTTTGATTCTTAAAAAGGTGACCCACAAAATTTGTTTTTGTCAGTAGCCTAGGTTAGCATATTATCAGCTATGTACAAATCCAAGAAAACCTAATTTAAGATAAATCTGTAACCTAAAATATATTTTATTCCAAAATTTAGATAAGGATACAAATTTAGAATTAGTTTAGTCATTTAGACCTAGCATTTCTTTATTTTACAAATCTTCAATTTAATTCTTCTAAACATATAAACATTGAATTTAGACCAAACAAAAAACTAATAAATTCATACTACCAATATTTATAAATAAAACTTTTAAATTTTAGTAACTAATATTGGGAAAGTTTAAAGTTCTAATATTCTGTTAGGCTCCAAAAACACTTCCAAAATTAATTGTTATTTATTAAAAACAACGTGAAAATTTTTCATGCAAAATTTATGTTTATTTCATTATAAGTCCTTGGTGTTCACATTTTAGAATACCTAAAACGTTTAACAACAAAATGCAACCAAGTCGTGAAATCTGAACAATTCATCAACTCTTGTTAGAAGCTGGTACACTTTTCCATGCCCTAGAAAAAAAGGGCATCAGAAATAAAAACCATTCTTTAAACCATAGAAGTTAAAGCACAACAATCTATAAAACCAATAGTATTTAAATTTTGTCAAATAACATGGTATTATCATGTTAAAATAACTGAAAGTTTTTCATCAAAATTGATTTAAATATTGCAAATCAACCCTTTAAGTAAAAAAGTTATAAACCTTTCTTATATTTACCTAAAAATTAATAAACATTACAAAATAAAAATACTTACATAGGCAATTGAGTTTTATTAGTAAATCTTAAAATTTGAGCTGATTTGCATGTTTTCTGCAAAATAATAAATCAATTTGCTTATAATAGGTAAATATAATTTTAATAAGTGTGACTACAGTCGGTACTTGGTGAAAATCCATAATAAGGTAAAAAATAAAACTTACACAAAATTTGCTCAAACAAAACCAACAATTTGATTTTGTGAAATGTTTTGTAAATTATAATTTTTCAAATTTTAAACAATATAATAATGTCCAATGTATGAAATATACATGGTTGACATTTCAGTGATTGATCATGCCACATTTATAGGTTAAATTTCCTTTTAAATAATCTATTTGATAAACCTCTTTTTTAGCATTTATAAAAATAAATGTTGCTTACTTGAGACTATCATTATGTGTCTTGTATTCCAAAATGGTGTTAGGTGGCAAATTAAGCACTCTTCTTAAAGTATCTCGTATCCTGGCTGTTGTTCCTTGATCTGATGCAGTCTTATTCCATACCGAAATGATATCTTCCTACAGACACAAAAATAATTGCTCAAAAAAGAAAACAAGCACAGAGCATTAGAATGAAACCGACACACATATTTACCATTTCCTTATCAAAAATAAGAAATAGACACTCTTAAATGCTAAATATAAATAACAATAATACATATCTATTTTATAATAATGTTAACCAAATTAGTATCTGGTACAGCAATGGTTCATTGACTACAAAATAATCTGATATTGTCCTTTTGCTTTTTAAAAGTGGTAACACAAACTGAAAAACAAAGGGAAGTAAAAATATTGTTATAATGGTTTACAAAAACTGAATGTCATTGCAACGTAATACAAAGAAGATAAACAAAAATATTGTTCTAAAAACTCTTTGTGTGCATCTTTATCTCATGACAATATCTTGTTGTACTGCGCATATATTTATGTTTTTTTTACAGACGCTTCTATAACAACCTTAAAAAAACGGTTATTTTATGACATCATAGCAATTGGACCAAGAAATGTAATTTTAGCTAAACCAACACTTTTTTTTAAACTAATTAACTTTTATAATCCTAATCACTTTCAAAACTATTTAAACTATCACATAACTCTATTTCTTCATTCATTATCTATTATTTTATTCTAAATTTTGGTTTATTGTGTAAACGATTAGATATGGATTAAAAGCTTCAATGAATGCCTAAGTTGACATAACAGGTAAAATCAGGTGTTTATTATGACATAAGCATACTTCATTACTTGAGACAACTTACAAAGAATTACAAATACAAAAAATGTTAAATAAAGACACTTATTGCTCTAATAAAAAACAATCTATGTTATGAACTATGTTGTAACTAGGGTCTATGAAAAATTATATAATCGTTAATTTAGATAAATTTTAAAAATATATGTGCACTTACATTTACCCATCCAGTAGATTTACCACATATTTGTTGATCATAGCTATTTCTGTTCTGCCACTGTTCCTAAACGTGTCACATTGTTTTATCGTCACATAATTTTCAACACAATCTCCGTGTCCCATTTTGGGACTAGCTTACTTGTTTATTTTACACTTTTTATAAATTGAGTATTTATCTGTACTGTCCGTCCATTGTCAATGTTCACTATTTCATGACGATTTACTACACTTGTATATTTAATTAGCAGTGATGTTTTAAGATTTATTAACGTGGTCTACATTTTTTACCCGACAAGTTCTTGTAATCGAGTGTAAAACAACTCAAAATGATATTGAATATAGTTTTCTTAAAGAAAACTACCATTCGAAATATTACATCAATTAAAAGAAATGACCGGCACGACATCTAGCAGCATCGTTTTCAAATGTATACAACTCTGAAACATCTGTTTAAGTAAAAGAATTATTTCTAATTTAAAAAAAAAGGTAAATAAGTAGTTCGCAACATATTTTAAATAATTAAAAAATTGTTCTAGATATTAAAACAAACAAATGAACTGAGTAATAAAGTTTCCCTAACTAATCGTTGTCATATCATAGGCTATTCCAAGTGAATACAGACATTTTATTACCCTAATAAATGCACATAGACAGTTGATAATAACATATAATATTTAAATTTGAACTTTAGTTTGGTAATTTTTCATTATTAACTTTAGAGCAATAATTGTGTCTGAACTTTATACCTCCATAATTTCTTGAACTAAGACTAACTTTACTATTATTTGCTGTATAATTTTATGTTATGTATATATTTAATGTTTGTGTTATTAATGTTTATGTTAATCAAATAATTTAATGTAAACACTTTCTTATTTGGATTAACCGGCACTTTAAATAACCCCGAGATATTATTGATAATATTGTAAAAGAGCTCATACATTATCCTTGAATCCAATTGATACTTAAGTACAGTAGCACCTCGATTATCCGTCACTTACGGGACTAGACGATGGTCGGAACGCTAAAAAGGACGGATAATCAGGGGAGAATGAATTACGCAGTTTATATGTTATAAACAATTTATTAAATACTCTTCTGTGACTTAAGGACTATACAGTGTACTGTACGAAAACCAAATACGTAAAGAATGAAAACAACTTTAAATACTTAAAATGTCAAAATTACTATAAAAAATCATAAATAATCATAAATGCAGTACAGTACTGACAGTATATAAAGAACTAGCTGGGTGCCCGTGCTTAGCTACGGATTAAGCTCGATAACAAAAAATATCAATTTCAAAGGCATCAAGTATACTCTTTGTTAATACGCTATTTACACTATGTACTACTTTCTTAGCTTAAGTGTATAAAATATTCATCTTTTAGTTTTATTAATCCCTGTCGAAGGACAGCCTTTTTATATGCTTATTTAAAGAACCTCCTTTCTAACGCTTTTTACTTTTAATAACCTTAAACGCAAAATATTTTAAAATCCCGTCTTACTGCACATCTAGAGTATAAGGGGAACCGCTATTTTAAGACTCAAGTTAATACGTTTGGTAGTTTTTGAGAAATAGTGATCATCAGCCAGTCAGTGGTATTTGGATTTTTCTATGTTTCTAACGCTTTTTACGTTTTAATAACCTTAAATGCAAAATATTTTAACCCCATCTTATTACACATCTAGAGCATAAGGGGGACTACTATGTTAAGTTCTAAGTTAATACGTTTTGTCATTTGTGAGAAATACTGATGAATAGTGAGTCAGTGGTATTTGGCTTTTATCTATATTTCTAACGCTTTTTACTTTTTAATAGCCTTAAACGCAAAATATTTTAAAATCCCGTCTTATTGCACATTTAGAGTATAAGGGGAACCACTATTTAAGGGCTCAAGTTAATACATTTGGTAGTTTTTGTGAAATAGTGAACATCAGCCAGTCACTGGTATTTGGATTTTTTCTATGTTTCTAACGCTTTTACGTTTTAATAACCTTAAACGCAAAATATTTTAAAATCCCGTCTTATTGCACATCTAAAGCATAAGGGGAACCCCTATGTCAAGTCTCAAGTTGATATGTTTCGTCGTTTTTGAGATGTAGTCATCATCAGTGAGTCAGTGGTATTTCGATTTTATATATATAGATAACCTTAAACGCAAAATATTTTAAAACCCCGTCTTATTGCACATCTTGAGCATAAGAGGACCACTATGGTAAGTTCTAAAGTTAATACGTTTTGTCATTTGTGAGAAATAGTGATGAATAGTGAGTCACTGGTATTTGGCTTTTATCTATATTTCTAATGCTTTTTAATTTTTAATAACCTTAAACACAAAATATTTCAAAATCCCGTCTTATTGCACACCTAGAGTATAAGGGGAACCACTATTTTGAGACTCAAGTTAATACGTTTGGTAGTTTTTGAGAAATAGTGATCATCAGCCAGTCAGTGGTATTTGGATTTTTCTATGTTTCTAACGCTTTTTACGTTTTAATAACCTTAAACGCAAAATATTTTAAAATCCCGTCTTATTGCACATCTAGAGTATAAGGGGAACCACTATGTCAAGTCTCAAGTTAATATGTTTTGTCGTTTTTGAGATGTAGTGATCATCAGTGAGTCAGTGGTATTTTGATTTTATATATATAGATAATAATGTGTTTAATTTATAACAGGGAAGAAGAAAAACTTGTTTAAAAACTGTAAAATGTTAAAACTACTTTAAAAAATCAGAAATGTTTCTTTGTTTCAATTTCTGAAACCTCGACTTGGCTACTGCGTCACGCCACTTCTTTGCCCACATAACGTCCATGGCTGTTGCTGTTGATTGTTGCTTCAAATACTTTAGGGCAGTCACGAAGGAATCCTTTGCTGCAGAGTGGCTAATATTTTCGTCTTCCTCTCCTCTTCTTCAGCACTAAGCACTAGTACTTTGTTGAACGACGACATCAATGATCTGCTCATCTGCAACTTCTTCATTTGTAGCACTAATTAAGTCCCCATCAACTAGCCATTCCTCTATGTCAGAAGACTATATATCACGCAGTGATTGCACAGTGTCTGACTTGGTAGTGTCAAGTGTTTCTGGTGTCTGGATTAGGCTTGGACAAACCTGCTTCCATTGCTTTACATTGCTTCAAAAAGCGTACAACCCTCTTCTGTCAACTCTAACAAAGCACTGACATATTTCCTCCTGTATAGTCGTTTGAAGCACTCAATCACTCCCTGGTCCATTGGTTGTATCAAAGGAGTCACATGGGGAGGCAAAAACATAGCTATGTAGGGAGAACAAGTTCCTTTGTTATATGTATCCCAACTTTTCGTTGTGGAGAGCTACGCGTAGACTTAAGCGACCTACAGTTAGAGTTCCTCCAATTAAAGATGAAGGAGGGAGGTGGTTACGACGTGATGACGAAAAAGCTGAATCGTTTGCCAAACATCTTTATGGAGAATTTCAACCACACGAGTGTCAGGTTCTTGTTAATCTAGCAAGAATGTATAACAATGACAAACGTATCAAACTTACAACACCATTTGAAATTGCTCAAGAAATAGATAAATTAAATCCTAGAAAAGCACCAGGTATTGATGGAATTCCATCAGTTGTATTAAAGGAGTTGCCCAGAAAAAGTATAGTATTCCTTTCAAATCTGTTCAACGATTTTTTTGAACTTGAATTTGTTCCTGATTGCTTCAAGACAGCAAAAATTATTATGCTGCTAAAGCCAGGCAAGCAGGCTGAAGAAATAACATCGTACAGACCAATATCTTTACTTTCTATGGTAGCTAAACTCTGGAAGAAGCTCTTTTACAAAAGGTTGAAGACATTTATAAAACTAACAGATCACCAGTTTGGTTTCAGAAACCAGCACTCAACTACAGATCAAGTCCATAGTTACTGCTATTATTGAAAGGGGATTCGAGGCAAAGCTATTTTCTTGTGCAGTCTTTCTGGACATTCAACAGGCTTTTGATAAGGTATGGCATGAGGGGCTTCTTTTTAAGCTTAACAGAGTGGTGCCGGGGAACTATTGCCGTCCATTCAAATCATACCTAACTGACAGGAAATTTAGAGTGATAACAGAAGAATCTGAGTCAGCTCTCTACACAACGAAAGCAGGAGTTCCGCAAGGTAGCGTTCTAGGACCAATACTTTACCTGTTATACACAGCAGATATTCCAACTACAAGTAAAACCACAATAGCTACATTTGCCAATGATACTATCATTTGCCGAGCTACTGACATTGAAGCGCCTACGAGATCGCACTGCAAAACGGTGTCATTCATTGTTAAATTAAAAGAACATTATAGACTTTTTTCAGTTTTTAAAATTTATTTTTGTTCCCTCTGCAAACTGTTATTTTACTTTAGTCAAGTAAAATCTGTCTATCAATCAATATACAGTACCGTTAATCTTGTGTGAAGTCCAGCAATAAATTTGTTTAGCGATAAAGCTGTTTTGATATTTATTCTTTTCAAACCAGTTCAGTTACAATCACTCTTTGCTAAATAGGTTCTGAAATACTGTACACTATATTTACTGTATACTGTATCACCAAAACACACTTTCACTAGTCCGGTCTCGTCAAGTCTGGATTAGCAAGACTGTATTTTGATTATTCAGTTTAGTAAAATTCTATAGTGCCTAAAAGTAAAGTTAAAATATTTACAGTACAGTCCCGCTAATCCAAACTAATTGGGATCCTGTTTAGATTAACCGAAATCATCGAAATAATGTAAAAAAGGACGATAACTTAATAAAAACAGTATGTTGTAATGCAAGCAGAGTGAACTCGAGCGAGGATGTTGACCGTCCCTGCATGATTTAATTCTGTATGATGCAATATTAAAATTAAGCCTTTTTTGGTTACAATAGGCTTGAATTTAGTACCTAACCTGCAAAAGAAATACATTAACCCATTCACTTAAAGTTGTTTTAATACCTGACTGGGTTAAAAAAACAATTTTTTCTGGGTGTTTTCACATAGTTTACTGTATTTTTATTTCTACACATAATTTTGTATAAAACGTTATTTTTCTAATCAGAATTGACTGTATGTTAAAAAATAACTTTATATTGGTTAATTAATACACAAATTTATTATTAAATGACATTTTTTAACTAACTAAGGTAAGGTTGTTTAAAAAAAAATGTTTTTTTTACTGGTTTTTTTTTAGTAAATATATATATATATACCTTAGTAAAATTATGAAAAACAGCCCCAGCCGGAGACCAGATATCTAGTCATATCCTGTCAGCTTAGAAGCGAGCCAACCACCGTTTGCTTTACTTCCGCCCTCCTACATTCAAACCACAGATATGATTAGATATCTGGTCTCCCTAGCCTAGATTCGAATCTAGCATCTTCTGATCAGGAAGACGCAACGTTATCCACTAGGCTAAAGCTTCATTAAAGAAAACTGACAAATTAACAAAACTTCAGTTACTTTACTATCGGTAAAATATTACGTGTAAAGTAAAAGATAGTTTATCAGCACCATCTAGGAATGGTTATAGGAAGCTTGCTTGGTTGCTCTTAAGTTTGAATCTGTATAATTTGTATGTGTGAGAAATATAATAATAACTTAGATCAGTTCTTATTAAGTTACATAATAAATTTAAAACAATATGCTACACTTTTAATAAAAAATACTGACAAATGAAGGACTATGGCAGGAAATGGAAGATAAAAATATAACCAAAAGAAAGCCTGAAACTTGCAGAACAAGATGCATATGCGATCTTTTGGATTTTTTAGGAACTAATTTTGCTAAAACAGGATTTAATGGTGGATGGCGATTCGCCGTCGCTTCACGCAATGGCAACCGGGAGCGCGACGGCGAACCGCCGTCGTTATAAGCGAATGGGTTAAGTGTAGAAAGACCGATTGAGGAAAGATTCAATGATGCACTAGAAAACAAAAAATGAACAGTGTTTGTTTGTTTAGTTTCCTTTATCTGCAACACATTTTATGCCCCTTATGCTCTTGAGAAGACTTGCGCTGGAATCTTGTCACCTTCTTTGTCATACATTTCACTGGTTGTCCGTGCTTAACTTTTTATTATTTTTAGTTACGGTTCTTTGTATTTTATAGCTGTATTGTACACAACAATAACATTGAATAAACTGTAAAAAATCGTTTCCTTTCGTCAGTTTGTCATTTAAGATCAATTTTCTGAACTTACAAACATAATTTTTGATAATTGTTTTTCTTTAATTAGTGTTTGGATTAACCAAACAGCGGGACTCTACTGTATATATATATTGTGTTTTTATTCTTATTTTCTAATCATCAAGCTGTCAACAAGTAATGGTAATTTTGTATATGTTTTATTATTACGTTGTTCTTTAATTCTTTCTGAACAACATGATATTTAATATGTGTTATTTCAGCCATTTGTAGTATTTTAAAAACATGTATGGGTGATTCTCTAAAATGCCTTAGCACTGTAAAGTAATATAGTCAGCACTTGGAGGGTTAATATCCTTTTTAAACATATTTTTACTTACTGCAAAGTATTTTTATTTTAAAAACAAAACAAAAATCATATAGGTTAGAACATCTTACGCTGCATCTTTTGAGCCTTTTATTGAATGGCTTTTATTTTCATTTGTCTATTATTTAATGTTATAATATCATTTCATTCATTTAGGAATAACTAGCTTAAATAAATTTCTGTTCTGATAAACAAACATGAAAATGCTAGTACAGAGATAAATATTTACTTAATTTTAATTACTTTTAAACTAGTGATAGAGATAAATATTTACTTAATTTTAATTACTTTTAAACTATTGTAAATTAAATACTTCTTCATAGTCTGAGGAAAATGATCCCTTACAAACAAAATCAATAAAAAATAGTTTTATTTAAAAGGTAGGACTTTATTTATTAGTTATTGCTCTTTATATCAGCTATATTACTTAAAGTAAATATTTAATTTTTACAAAAATAAGTTATAAAACAAACCTGAAATCGAATTGAAATTACAGCTCCACAAATTTCTTCGCCAACCATAAATTGTTCGCCCAGCATCGCTAATACTAGATTTTCCCAACAACGCGATGCCAGGCCCTTTCTTAATCTAACAATCCATTTGCCACCTCTTCTATTTGCTTCATCCTATAAGAACACAAAAACTAATTTGTAATATTCTATAATGAATTAGTATGGAAGATTATAGGCTACTAGAGGATGTCTCCATGCAAAAGCAATGCCAAGGCAGAACTAAACAGGATACATGACTTAAGAGGGTTCTGTACCTGGCTGAGAAATAACATTTTATGGCGCTGCGTTTAGCGTCCCTACTACTAGTAGTTCGTAAATTAGTCGCTATGAGTTACTGGTGAAGTAACACTGGTAATTCATTACCCCTCCCACCGCTGCTCTTTGTTAGCCGAATTTTACTCGACCCAACTTGAAAACGGTAGGTCGGAGGAGGGTAGGACTTCGTTTCAGACCATTTGGAGACGGTACCCAAAATTAATTAATTTATATACCGTATATATTTGTTTTATTCCCGGATTGATAAGTGGTAGTAAATATGCTCTATAATTCTGAATTTTTAGTGAAAGGGTCCTTGTAGGATTTACCAGATACTGATTTTTATTTTTCGATTCAACCCAAAATGGCAAAGTTAGAGCGGGGAAATTACATGATTTCTCCCACTCATAATCCCGAGTACAATTTGGGTTTTACATCATTCGAAAGGCAATTTATTTACTATAATTCTGTGCAAATGTATTTGAGGTACAGTTCCCGGAACAAAGAATAAAATTCAATGGAATCTCCCGATAAATGATTTTTTCACTATCCATGTAAGGCAAATGTGCAATTTCTACCACTCATAAGCCCGAGTACAATTTGAGAGCTAATGTCAATCGAAAGGCAATTACATTTTCTATAATCCTGCGGAAAGGTATTTTTGGTACAGTTTCCGGAACAAGTAAAAAATTACATATTAAATTTACAAGGGCTAAATGTTGAAACATAACAATCCAATAATATTTTAACGTTCCAATAACAGCTTGTATAAAAGTATTTTTACAAAAGCCAATAAAACAATATACTAAACATATTAGGCATAGTATTATCTAACTGGAAGTGCGGTTGAAGGAAAGGTCGCTTCACTCACACACAAGCGTCAATATATATTGATATGTAGTCATTACAAGAGTTGAACTGGCTGGTGATCTGCTCCCACCCGTATGAGCCATCTACTGGGCTTTACTTTATAAAACTTTAATTTACTTTATTTGATATTTGAAAATAAAATCTATAATATATTTTCCCAGAAAAATGAGACCAAACAACGTACAATTTACTGAAGTATAGCCCAAAATCAACAATGTTTGTTAGGTGTTAATACTTTTGTAAGTAATTTTAGTACTGTACCTTCTAGCATATTAATCTAGTTCCGTTGATTTTGAGAATGCAAACTTTTTACTAGCTAGTACTAAATGTTTAGTTACATTTATTATGTATAATGTTTAGTTTAGTAACGATTAGTTCCACCTATTATTATCAATCAATTCATTGATTTGCCTACCATGAGCATCAGTTATTGTACTAATCAGTGGTGGATTAAGGCTAAACATCCCAGGATTAGTTCCAAATTCTGCCACCACGGCGCAGCACCAAAATGGAGTCATTTTGTATTGGTGTTTATTGGTGGAATTTTCGTCCGATGTTCATTTGCAAAACTGATTTGTGAACGGAATAAAATTAGAATTCACGCCAATGAAGCTAAATTTTAATTAAGTCGCTGGTTTAAAAAATAATAATAAAATAATTGTGTTACAAAATGAAAAATGCAAATCGCAGGTAGTCATTTTGAAGACAATAATTTTTAATTAATTTTACACTTTTAATTTTTAAAATCGCCTGGCTGGTTTAGTCGGTATCGTTGTTTATACATTTACAGTAATGAGAACAAACGCGAGAATGACACGAAGCAGGTGCAGTGCCGCTGTGACTCACTCGCGCCACCTATCCCCCCACCACGCGTCTCAGATGTTGCTTGTATACAGTTGGATGACGGTTTCCCGCGCTTCCATCCATGTACTGAAAATGGATAGTGAAGTTGAACTTCATGTAAATGTTCTTAAAACTCTGTGAATTTTAAAACTGTAAAATTTTAAAAAAAATATGAGTTATTCCACAGTAAATGTATGTAATGGAACTGTAATTCAAATTGATATTGGCATTCAATTTTTTTAAACATAAAATTAAATCTTGTGTAACGGGTTTTACATTAAAATGTAACGGGTGTTACGAAGTTGCTAAAATTAAGATTTTTAACATATATTATATAATAATAAGGTGTCAAATAACAACAAGAAGTATAATTGAGGTTTCTTTGATCGTATTTTCCTAAGGTGTTTGTTCATTTTGTAATACTAACTTTTGTAAAAAAAAATGTAACGGGTGTCACATCACGTATTACTTAAGTTTAAAGGCAAATTACAAATGAAAAGACAATATATTATCTTAAATTATGGCATTAATAGTTAGAGAAGTCTTTCAGCTATCTTCTGTAGCAACTTCAATCACTAGATCAGCTGTATCATATTTATTGCAGTGCTGCTAAGTTCACAGAAAAAACATTACCAGAGGATAGCTGTTGATACTCACAGAACAAAGAACTTAAACTAATTACAAATATCAAAATTTGCTAAAAATGTTAAACATATTAGAACTTTTCACCTTGACATGCAACATATTGAATTATATTATATTTTATTTTTATTTTTTACACCTCAGGCTTACTTTAAGAGGGCGCTACCCTGTCCGCCATATTGAATCTGATTCCCATAAGAGCAATTCTACAGAATAAGTCATTTTTTCCGTTAATTCGTGGAATAAATTTAAAAATTTTGTTTCATTTTGAAGTACTGTCATATGCGGATGTTGATTGCCGAATACATTTTCAAAACCCGTGTTATTGTTTTCATAAACATATGATATAAATAGTAAAAAATAGTAAACTTTATAAATTTTTACTCAGTTGCAAAAAACCTTAGCAATCAACACTCACAATCTATTTTACTTTAAGAAAAAAAATACAGCTTTCGTTTTTTGACTAAAACAACACAAAAATATGCTTAATAGTGAAGGTATGTTTTGGTTATTTAACATTGAAATTGGTACCCAACTTCGCCGTTTTGAATGTAGAGAGCCGAGCCTTAAGCTGGAATGCCTGAAATACTAGTTTCATTTCTACAAGTTTCAAGGTTTTGTTAAACATATCAATATACCTACTTTTTTCAGAGTGACTGAGAACGTATAGGTTTGCTGCAGTAGGCTAGAATAAAATGGGTTTTTTGGCAAAACGAATGCTGACCACGGTAATAACTTATTACTTTAGGAAAAATTCGCAATTAAGCATTTTTATTTTTTTTTTTTTGCAGAATGACCTCCGTATGTGAATATTATATATGACAGAATGACATATGCAGAATATGTACCGTATGTGTATATCCTTGAAAAAAGGTTTATTGTATTATTGAAAAAGTCCATTTTATGACTGTCACGTGTAATAAGTGGTATTTTGCACTATTCATTTTTTATTTATTTCTCGTTTTCATGTATTAAAATATAAGTTTTATTTGAAGCAAATAACTAACGTTATAGGGTAATATTATTCATGCCCAGGTGTTATTGAATAATGTATGGCCAAAGAACCTGTATATAGGCCTACTTTCATAAATCCTTTAATTTGAACTACTGTATATTTTTCTATATTTATTCTAGATGTCTCTATTCGACTTACAGAAAATACTTTTTAACAGATAACAAACACCTGTCGTAATCAGTAGTCTAGTCTATAGTATGTCCGGCCAGAGTATGAATGCGAGTAGTGAGTGAGTTGACGAACGCTACAGTTGCAGGGCCGGGCAGAGCGGCTGGCTGGGCTGTGCTGGGGGTTATGGTGCGCTACGCGGCGGGAGGAGGGGACCAGAGCGTGAGAGAAATAATGATAATATCTTTAAAAAACGATTCCGATACGACCATTTGACCGAGTTAATATCTGAAAACAGCAAAATTCTTTTAAAATTTGTATTTACAAAATGACTACCTGCGATTTAAACAAAATATTACAGCAAAAACAAATCTGTATAAAACTTTTTTATAAATAATTTTTTTTTTAAATCATCACAATAGCGTGAATGTTTTATTCATATTATTTACAAAATAACTTACAAAACAAAAATCGGATAATTATTACGGAAATTATTCGTAGTACAAATTTGCCGCAGAGGTGCTGCCATCTATCGGGCCAAAAACACAACTTTTTCAGGGATGTTTAGCCATTAGGCATGTTAGACTCCAAGGAACAAATTTAATTTTGCAAAATTCCCATGATTTTGGAAAAACTCATACGAAATTGTTCTGTACGATATGCTTGATTGTTTTAGTGTGGTAATGAAGTAGGTATAGAAAAATAGTTTGTCTCAAGAAAAATTTTGGAAATTGATATATGTTTTTATATAATTCCATTCAGAACTAAATTACAAAACTTTGATCACTTTAAAAAATTACAAAAATGTTTTACTACTTATAAAGTAGGCATAAAGTTGGATTTTTCTTGTGTTACTAAAAATTTTGTGTTGTCTGAGCTAACAACTTTTAAAATTTTACTTCAATTAATTGTTTAGTTGTGTATATGAATTCTTTGTAACGTTTGCTACAAAAAGGTATGTAACACTTTTAGATTGGGATATAGGCCTAATTATAATTACTATTTTTGGCGAATTTTAAAACAAATGCTTGCAAAGCCTAACACACTACTTTTAGTAATGGTCGTGTAGTAGGAACATAAAAACTGATTTTTCTTAAACAAATTTTTGAAATTCATATATTTTTATTTTTGTCCTACAGTTCTACTCTGAACAAAATTATGAAACTTTCGTTAATTTTGAAAAAAGTACAAAAATCTTTAACTATTTCTAATCTATACTAAAGTTTGATTTTCTTTACTTTACTAAACATTTTGCGTTGCCCAAGTTAACTTTTAAGTTTTACATAAAAAAATATATTTTTTTTAATTGCTTATTTCAACTCTTTGGACCTTTTGCTACAAAAAAGTATGTAACACTTTTGGATTGGAATATAATTATAATTACTATTTTTGGCGAATTTTAAAACAAATACTTGCATAGCCTTACTTGTAGTAATAGTCGTGTAATACATACAAACTGATTTTTCTGAAAATATTTTTTGAAATTGATATATGTTGATATACAGTTCCATTCAGAACTAAATTACAAAACCTTTTTTGATTAAAAAAAAATACAAACATGTTTCGCCCGCAACCGATTTTTTCACGTTACTAAATATTTTGCGCTGTCTGAGCTAATAATTTTTAATTCTACATCAGACAATTTTTTTTTAGTTGCGTTTGCTACAAAAAAATATGTTGAACACTTTTGGATTGGGATAGAAAATTACTATATTTGGCGAATTAAAAAAAATTGGTGTAGCACGAAAAACCCGTCATTACGATTACCAGTTTCAGGGTCAAAAGGACATTTTAACAATTTATATCATAACTTAAATGTATACAAAAATGTCATCAGCCCAGTGTTTTCCTATTTAAGTCGATTTTATATTAATAACCATCATGCAAGTTGTACTGGAGGCCGCGAACTGATAAGTGCCTAAGGGCCGCTGAGCTTGTAATCCTCCACTGCTTCTAATGATTCCAATGTAGTTTAAACATAACAATATTTCAACAACAACAAAAACTTATACCAAAAACAACAAAATACTATATGATAATATAACAATATACATTGCCTACAAAATACTATAGGCTACCGTTGTCTACATATAAAATTAACAAGGACTAAATGTTTAAGCATAACGATCCAATAATAGGTTATGTTCTAATAATAACTTTTGCGATAACATGGGATACATTTTCGAATTGAGATATCAAAACAAGCGACGAAGACGAAGCAAGACTTCATCGAAAAATTTCCAGTAAAAATGTAGATGCGCAAGAAATAAATTACTTCTGCACATCGTCACCACACTACTGCGCTCTACTAGAAACACGGCAAACTTCTTGCCGCTATAGCTATAGCGAACTTCTTGCTATAGCGATTAATAATGTAAGGTTCTGGAAAATCCAATTTATAAAATATATTTTAGATGAAAACTACTTTTTTATCTCTACAGAAACATTATTAAAGAAACATACTTTAAAATTATATAATTTTCTACAACATCGATAATCACAGTAAACTTTTATTTCTCATCGAAAATCATTAAAATTATACCTTTCTCTTATGGAAAACTTACTTCTTTCTTTTAATAATACAAAATTCATTTATACAAATAATAATTTATTAAGAGGTTTATGAGCAATGAGGTTTGTAATTCTATGATTTGATAGTAAAGATTTACTTTATTTAACCCTGGAACTGGCAAAGGTCATGCACAACCCTCTCTCAGGCGCAGAACGCAACAATTTCGAACATTTGCGAAAATGTGCATATATTTGCATTATCGATAATTTAACCCACTTAGAATCATCCAATCGTAATAAAACTGGCACCATTGAAAAGGAAATGAATTAAACTCTAATTTTTGTATTTACAACTTTTTCGTAAAACATATATTTACATACGTAATCATCGTTTTAAAATATGTACATCGGTCTAGAGCTATTTCCGTGCGCGAATCTGCATACAATTGTACTGTTGTTTCCCACTTCTTCAACGTTCAAGACCATCTACGCAAATATTTCTTTGGCTATTATAACGATACCATTGGATTCGTCAAGATTTTATCTTTCTGTTGGTGCCTTCTAATCAGATGTCACTATAAAAATAGTATTTTTTCCAAGAATTATTGTAAACCCTTGCAATTGGACAGTTTTTCAACCAATGAAACAGCCCATTTGTCAAGTGATTTTACGCCTACCATATCAAATGTTTTGACACATTTCTTTACACCATTGTGTACAGCAAAGTCTGAATTTTGTAACGGTGGGAAATAATTCAGAAATAACCGGTTTTTTGTCTGTCTAAACGACAGTTGAAATGTACATAATTATTACGTTCTAGTGAGAAAGTCTAGCGCGTGGGTTCCCACAGTATTCAAATGTCCCGTCCTATACGCAGATTGTAGACTAGCGACTTTTCATTAGATTGATGTCATTTTGTTATTCAAATAAATATAACTCAAACACTTTTGTGAACTAAGGAAAGACAAGTATACCGTTCTTTTCTTTGATTTATCCTCTACACTTTGTTATAATAATATTTCATTTTTGGGCAAAGCATATATTAGTAAATGACGTTACAATCTAGGCCTAGGTTTGTTGCCAGTCGTGTACTTGGAACATAAAAACTGTTTTTTTCAAAATAAAAAATTTGAAATTGATAAATGTTTTTATACAGTTTTATTTAGAACTAAATTACGAAACTTTTTTACTCTTACGAAAAAAAAAAAAAATGTTTACTACTTGTTATGTAGGCCTAAAGTTGAACTTATCCTTTCGTTACTGAACATTTTTTGTTTCTTGAGCTAATAACTTTTACAATTTCAAAATAAACTAATTTTTAGTGGCATATTTGAATTCTTTGAAGTTTCTTCTACAAAAAAGCTATTGAACACGTTTGGATTGGGGTTCATTTACTATTTTTGGCGAATTTTTAAAAATATGCTTGCAAAACGCTAAAAACGGGCTGGCCAATTTTAGCTTTAACCATGCCACTTCTAGGGTTAAGGTGTTATTCATCATACAACACCGATTTAAAGTTTGTTCCTATGTTAAAAGCCAACCCCGAGTTGCTGGCTGGCTGAGTGCAGTGCCCTCTTAATTAGAAAGCAAAGATCAGTAGAAAGTACTTAATTAAATAAAAGTTACACATTTTAAAAGAGCATTATCAATATTTGTACTACCCAATATTTGTATACTTTCTTTTTTTAAATTAGGTCACACAAGTCTCGAATTACAATAACATTTAGAATATTCCAATAAAACAATATCTAATATGTTGAAAAATTAAACATACTGTTGTTAGGAATAGTCAAGGGTTTTGGTTATCAATTATTAGATATAATATATTTGATGTTAAGGTTTTATGGTTAAAATGAATATTCTGATTTTAAAAATTTGGAAAGAAAAATGTAATTGTATAATAGGACAATTTCCGATTGCAAAAATGTTGATAGATGTTAAATTGTTAATGTTAGGGATAGCAGGATATAATTGTTAATGTGGTTTATTTACCTAATTTTGAAGATATACATATTAAATAGATTGATTACCATAAGAACACCTCCTTAGGATTTCCCTCAGTTTTGAGACAATGTCAGGAATACATTTTTTTAAAGGAGGGGGGAGGGGTGTTATTAGGAATAGTCAAAGGTTTTGGTTATTAATTATTAGATGTAAGATATTGGATGTAAAGGTGTTGAGTTCTAAAACACAGACCCGGAAGTATAAATAAGGTTGAGTAATGTGTTACGAAATACGGAACTGGCTGATGGTGTTGTTAACCTAGCTTGGGAAACTAGATGGGTTATTTAAAGTAGAATCTGACCTAGAATCGAGGCCAGTGAGTGTTTGTCAAGGGGGCCAATGTATGAGAATAGTGGTCGAGGTCGGAACAGTGAGAACAAAGCTTGATAAACCGGATCCCAGTTCATACATTTAGAATTTTCCCGGAGTTTTCTATTATCTACTTAATGTGTGCACGATTCAGGTTGTGACATACACAGTCCGTGTGACAGAAGATTAAAATGAGACAAGTAAATTCCCATAACGTCTAAACAAAGAATGATGGTCTAGCAACTAAAGAGACGCAAGATTCAGTAATCAAAATTTAATGAATTTTATATACGGTACATATATAAATTAATTAGAGACGCAAAACAAGTAAATTTTAATAACTTAAAAAATGTAAAGATAAAAATAATACAAGCAGACTATAATATAAAATTAAAAGAGCAGATTTAAATGTTAATGAACAGAAAAAAAAAACATTGGTAAACAAAAGTGCATTATATACTTGTGTAAAAAATTTGAACATGGACAAAAACAGCAGTGCGTATTAAAAGAACAGTCTAAAATAGTGTTAAGGTTACATAACATATTAAAAGAGAAATAATTGTGAAAAGAACTATATCACATATAAAAAATATAACAATATAAGCGTCTATGGTGATACAGAACATAAACTTGAACTTGATCAAGGCAATGGTAAACTATAAACAACTACAGAAGGCGGTGTACGTCTTGGTCTAGAGAAGCTTGTTTGGAAAAAATGGCGTTGGTGCAAGTCTAGCTTAATGGTGTAAAAAATAAATCCAATGAAAGTATGGATTTTTTGTTGAAAAAGGTGTTAAATTATGAAGTAATGTAAACTTCTAACAGTGTACCATCAGTGTACGCTTCGGTGTTTTGATTCATCAAGTGATTGTTGAGTTTTTGGGATTTATTTGTTTGTAACCATGTGATTACGAGATACGCTGTGCAGAACTTCTAGTGAACGCAAGTATTTGTAACTATCAAAGAATCCTCAGTATATATCGAACTTTTTGGACAATTTTAAACGTTAATGGCCATAATATTTAATAATTTTCAGTCTGCAATTTAATTTCAATTTCTTTAAACAGTTTTTATTCTAAATTCAATCTGCGTCTCTTTTTTTTTTCAAATTGTATGTTGTAGATTATAAGATTATGCTTTGTAACTCATATGTTGTTGATACATTTTTTTCTTGTATAAAGATTTATTGAGGATGAGCAAGTAAAGAACTTAGTTATTCGTCACAATGTTTTGAATTTCATTGATAACCATGATGTCCCCGTAGCGAGTACTTTTGCAGCAAGAAACACACCCCGGTAAATCAAATTGGTATAGAAATATTTTCATAAATCAAGATATGCATAATTATTAAACAATGATGCATATGAGATTATATTGCGGGAAGGACGCCTGCCATGCATGGTGCAATCTTTTATTATAAACTTTGCACCATGAGATAGGTTGGCGGGAGAGTGCAATACAGTCACAGATGACACGTCATAACACATAGATTGAATTATCTGTGGAATATTAATGGATTTTCAAAAGTAAACAAGGTTAGTTTTTTGAGGTTAAGTGTTAATTTTAATTTGAAAGTAAGGTAGATTGAACAGAGATTGTTTTTTAATTGGAAGTGAATAATGAATTGAGTATTAAGCAAAGAATAATCCACATATAATCTTTTTATTTTATTGGAAATTTCTCGACATCATTTTTTTTAACAGGTTTATTCACAAATTTTTATTTTTATAACGTCTAACGTTATGAGGTTTTGCATTCTTTACTACTAGGTCATATTCCACACACACAACAGTCATTCTATGATCATTTTGATCACTCACTCCAGTCTCAGTCACCCAAACTTTCATATTTTATACTTATATTATTTCTAACAATAATATAAATATGTATATGATCAATACATGAACTGTTACTCAGGAAGCTCCGTTAATCAGCGAAGCCAGACTCCTACTAGCCATTTTCATACAATAATCGTGCAAAGAATGGGAGGGTTTTAATAAGTCTAAATTTATATTGCCACACATTGTTAAATTGTGATTAGTGATAGATTAAATAAGAGAGTCAATTTTTTCAATAAAAACATTTACACAACACGCATGCAATCTATGCAACGCGATAAGATCAATTTATAATATAACTAGCTGACCCGTACGTCGTTGCCCTTGGTGGTTCGTGTTTTCAGTCTTTTTAACGTAATTGTATTCTTTTTAAGTGTTCAGTCA
>JAGFPH010000100.1:374120-426227 GCA_018207615.1 Philaenus spumarius
CTATGGCCCTAGAGGAAGCTACATACCAAATTTCATTCCAATCCGTTTGGTAGTTTTTGAGAAATCGTTATGAGTGAGTCAGTGGGTTTTGGCTTTTATATATATAGATTATCTAAATTTATTTGCAATAATGTATTGCATCAGCTGTCAGCCACCTTTCTCCGGATCTTGATGAGATATTTTTTTAGATAGAGAGATCAAAAATCCTGCTAGGTAATGATCGCTGCACCTGGCTATCACATTGAACTTTGGAAGCTTATACAGGCATAGCTTCGCTATCTCCAATAAATATCTCACTTAATATTATTATATCTGGTAGTCTATTGAGCTGTTGTAATTTCAAGGTAAACAGGTCAAAGTTTGCCCTTAGACTCCTAATATTTTGCTGGACAATTATAATAAGATTTCCAATCAAACTAAAACAATTTTTAATATTCATATTTCTTTGGGTATAAAACAATTTTCTTGAAAAAACCTTATGTCTCCTTATTATTATGATAAAAATTAAATAGCTTGACTTCAAAAACAAGTTGTCAACTCGATCGAGACAAACTTTAACTGAAGAATTTAATAAATCGTGTTGACAGAAACTTGGAATGCAACTATTACAACTTATAATAATCTGTTTTTGAGTTTTAAAATAATTTAAGCCTGCTACTAATAGCAATATATTTTTCATAGTTTTTGAAAAAGCTTAGTAATTTTAACTTTGATTTTTACTAAGCTCGCTGTAACATCAGTAGATTAAAAAACAGCAAAATCTGAGATCATTTTGTCCTACTAATGAAAGTATTCACATTTTTATAAAATGTCCTAGATATAAATTGTGGGAGAAAAACAAACAAGATGGCAACTTTACTTTTTAAATTATAATAACCATTGCTTGTTTAAATGCTTTCATGATATTTGCATATAATAGTTACTGTGATGACAAGCAAATATCAAAAATATTGCTAAGATTATAAATATAAAGATTTATTACATAGTAAATTAAGCTGTATTTTGTGTAAGTTTAAAAAAACTATATTCTCACAATATTTTTGCTAATTTGTATAACAAAGAGTAAACATAATTATACAAGTCTTGCACATACCTACACACAAGAGTTAATAAAAATAGTTTCAATTAAGTTGTATGCAAGTACTTATTAATACAAAGGATTCATTATTAAAACAGTAAAATAGAATTTACATATGTACGCAAACTTTACGAATTAGTAGTAGTGCAAGTATAATATTGATAAAAGGTATAAATCTAGTGTTGAGAAACCAAAATATATCCCTAACAAACCCCTACTTCATAATGTGTAATAGAACCTACTCACCTCCCACATTGGTTTAATGCCAACTTTAAACAGATGAAAATCACTGTGACTTTGTAATTCTGAAGGTCTTACTAGATGACTATATATTGCCCAGAACTGTTCTACAGATCCAAATTGTCCAATTAATTTGAGATTCTGATCATAGCTTTGTACAAAAGACTGTTTTCCAGGAGATCGCCGGCTAAACCATAACCAATATGTATACTGTAATTTATGGTCCTCTGGAGGAATCTCTAAAGGCACCTGTATAAACCGATGAAATATTCAAGCATCTTTATAAAATAAATTATAACAATATTAGTAATATGCACATACAAAGTTGATTTGTTTTAAAACATAAAGACACTACCTAAAAAAATAGTACAACATGTACTGCACTGAAGACTGAACATAAGCTGGTTATAGTAAAATTCACCTCAGAGTGAGGCGGAAGTTCAAGCCTACCGAGGGTCAGCACGGTCGACTGGTTTCCGCTCTACTCCGACCTGGATTTTAATTTTTTATAGTAGTGTTATGCAAACTTATTTTATAACAAGAAAATATAAAAATAAATCACATAACGTTGTGTATCACGATCGTCTGTTTATTTTGATACCAAATTTGAAGTAAATCGGTAAATGTTGTACTTTGTATATTTTTAAGTTGTGGAATAAGTAAGGTGTAAACTCTGTTTTGCTCTGATAATCTTTATAATAAAACAAAAAATATTCTTACTTCAGCATCAGTCCAACAAAAAAAGTTATAAAAAAATGAGTTACTTCTTTTAAGATAAAACTAGTATTTGTCATTTTTGTTTATATTTATAAGACTACAATACTGTTACTTATTACAATTTAATTTCTATACTATTTTAAAACAAATTATTTTAAGCTTGATTATACTTACTAATGATACTTTATCTGCACTTTGAACGTCTCGAGAGCTGCCTTCTTCTTCCCCACTGTCATCACTGCTTTTGAGACTACATAAAAACGTTTGTATAAATTTACTTGTGTCTATTCTTCGAATAAAATTTACATGTATATTTAAAAACCAGGAGGCCTTTTGTTTGATATATTAGTAGATATCATGATCACATTAAAAGCAAGAGGTACCTGGTTTGATCAATGTGAAGGTTTTATGTGACAGGTTTTATATAGGCTAGCCAATATATTTACTATTTAGACAATGTAAAAAGAAAAAATTAGGAATTTTAAAGTTAAATTTTAGAATTACTGATACAGTACCTTAATATACAATGGTGACCATAATTAATTGTTATTGTTTTAATCAACCTAAACATTATGTAAATTATGAACATTATGAAAAATATTTTTGGCCAAATGTTTAATTTTCTTATGACGCAGGAAATATAGAGTGTATATAGAGGATTTGTCAAGACAAGACAGTGTTTATTAACAGTACTAATATTTTTATTATAACTAATGGTCTTTGAACCGGAATGCTTTACTCGCCAACCCCAACTATATCTAATATACAGGGAAATGAAAGAAGACAGCAAATTAATAGTATGTTATTTTCATACAATTTTGCGTGCAGTAGGTACACAAGTTCATATTTTAAATGTTAATATCTGATAAAATAATAAATTTAAATATATTTCAATATGTTGAAGAGAAATTCTGATAATGGTTATAATAAGTTGATGGTGTTTTAAATTTAATAAATATTTTGAACATACAGTATTTGCGACAAGTAAGCAAAGTGACAAAGAACTATTTGTAGGATACGTTAGCGAACAAGGCTAGTTTAGAGATAAGTTTGAATTAAATATTTAACTTATACATTTTTTGAAATTATAGTTTACACTCTTTAACCTACAATGACAACATAATTGTTTTTAAGGAATTTTTAGAAAACCTAAGTTGTGGTACCAACCTGTAACTGTATGTGTTTACGAACCTGGAAAATATACTCTGACTGGTAACCGTAAGTTAGTTTAGAATCAGATTTTGTTACCTTTCCAGTAGGGAGAGAAAATATTGTTATGTGTCTGCAAATCAAAATCAAATTTTTTAACATAATTTATATAGTACCGTTAATATGATCAATAATAAGGTGTTTGTTAGAATGAATACACCCAGGTGGGATCTTTTAAATTGAGATTCTTTTTGTCATAAACATTGTAGAAAAACTTCTACCAATTTCTACTTTCCGGAAGGGAATGGGGGATTGAAAGGTGCAAAAACTTTTTTCTTTCGAGCGTAATCGGTGGACTTTTTAACAGACATTAAATGGGAAAGTTGTAGCTTAAGAAAATACCTTTTTTTAAGACCTCATCTTATGACATTTTAAGTGCTTTAGATTGGTACAAAGGCTTGTTTTAGCATAAGAATGAAGTAATAAATGTATGCCCTTCCGTGTGATAAAATACGCAGGATATGTATAAGTATATAAACGTGCTTGTGAGTGAGTGTATATTGGTGGGTGTGTTAGTGTATGTAACATGCCTGTGGGAGTGTCTTATTAGGCCTGTAAGTAGTTATAATATAACTTAACATGGTAAGGATGAAGTAAATAGCAATAATATTGTTTACATGAGTTCTATAGCACTTAGAAGGAAGCTAAAAGTCTTAAATAAAAGGTGCTGATCTAAGCAACAACTTTTACACATGTCTAATAATGTTGCAAAGTATTCTTTTTTACGAGTTTTTTCTTCGAAAACAAATTTTTTTGCTTTCCAACCCATGCCAAAAAATCTATTAAAAAAAATTGCATTTATGAATAATTTTTTTTTTAAATTAATTTTTATGTTAAAAAGAGCCCTTGTACCAAATTTTAAGTTTCTAGCTTGACTTTTAATATTTGGCTCGTTTTTTGTTATTTTTTCAGTAGGCTAAAAACACAGAATCTAAAGTACCGGTACTAAAAGATAATAAGAGGTTATGAAAAAAGGGTATTTTCTTAAGTTACAACTTTTCCATTAAATATTTGTTAAAAAAAGTCAACCATTTACCCTTTAAACCAGGGGTTCTCAACCTTTCAGGCTCAGTGTCCCCCCCCTTCGGACATTCACGTGGGGTCACGCCTGCCCCTGTACCACCATCATATGTGGTTAATACAAGTAGTACAGTCGGAATTTAAAACTGAAGCTGGTTAAGGTAGCAGAATAAATAATTTCACACACAAAATTTAATATTACGATACATATTTTTTTTTTGAGGGCCCCCCCCCCCCCCAGCCTCCTTCTAGACTTTAGTAGACTTTTTCTACAATTTTTATAATCAAAAAAACCTGTAGGCAAAAGATCTCACTCAGGTGTATTATTTCCAATGAAAATCTTATATTATTACCTGTACTAATATGTTTCAAGGCCCCTACAGTATTTGTGTACTATTTAAAAAAAGATATTTTATATGAGTCTGTGCAAGTATAAATGTATGTAGACATTTTTTCCTGCCTAAAATCTCACGAATAAAAAATGATATCAATTTTGTAAGGGTATTAACGTCAATATGATCTGAAAACATTTTAATCAAATTTGATATATCCTACTGGATTTTTGTTGTATTTTAATATATAACCTTAAAACTTAAACTTAAGCAATTTTTATGTGTGTTTCTACAGCAACCAACTGTATACATTAATAGTTGTAATAGCTGATTAGGTTTTCTAACATCAGTAATTAAATTCAATATATATATAATAATAATGTAATATATAATAATTTCAATTTTGATACAATTATAACCTACCCCTAACCCCATTAGCCCAGACAACGAATGATTCTAGAAGGAAAGTCAATAAGCGGAAAGACCAACTATGGCACATTGTTTGGGGTACCTAGTAGTATAACATACTAAAAGTCCTTGACAATAGGGGTGGCGGAAGAGGGGGGAGGGGGTTGAAGGTACCATTTTTTTTATTTTTTGCCTATATCTCAGTAGGGGTTGGTCCTACAAAAAATACATACGTATACAAAATTAAAGCTGACACAATTTTCTACATTTTTTATACCTATAGTATTTTTGCTACCTGTAACCGTTAATGAGATATACGATTTCGAAAATCAGTAACTTTCTAAAAAAAACTTTTCTTCGCATTGGAATACTTTATTTGTTCCCCATGCGGTCTCCCTTCGTGAGCTCTCTCCAGTTCTTATCTCGCTGTAGTTCGGTTATATAAACGTTCCTAGAAAGTCAAATTATTGTGTTTTTTTTTTTTGCTTCAGTATATTATTTTATTTTATTATTACTATTATGTCGCTATGTCGACGGAAAAATGTTTTGTTTCTCGCTTTAGTTGAGTTAGTTTATATAATGTCATACGTCCGTAGGAAGTCGAATTATTGTGTTTTTTGCCTTTATATTTTATAATTAATTATTATATCCGGTATATTTGATTAGTATTGTATGCGGTATATTTTATTGTTATTATATCCGGTATATTTTATTATTATTAATATCGCAATGCCGACGCAAACGTATTTTGTTCTTGACGAGAACTTGTACGAAAGTGGTGGGAAAGTCTCCTATGCGAGTGCAAAAGTAATAGCTTCACTGATAAGTGCCACTTTACAAAGAAATGATGGAAAAAGCTTCAAACTTATAGGTTTTACATCCCTCAAAAGTTCATTCCACATGCAGAAAACATTATACGTGAGCCGAAAGAATTGCAGCTTATGTGATGAAACAGGCCCCTGTTTTGAAACAGCCATTGATAAGTCAACAGTTCACAAGTTGTTGTCATTGGAGAGGACACAGACCTCATAGTCCTTCTGATTGTGCTAATCCCCCAAAGACCAATACATCATAATTATGAAACTGGGCCGAGGAAAGGTGCCAACCAGTCTGTATTTCCACTGTTGAGTTACAGGAGCTTAAGGCATTATGCTCATCCATGCTTTCACAAGATGTGATACTACAACATGAGCCTTCCTCAAGAGCAAACTTGCATTTGCCCAACTGTTCAAGAAGGATGCAGATGTAGCATAAGCTGCTGAAGTATTTAACAATCTTTCAGCCACTCATTGGCAAATTCCAGAGCAGGGCAATAATTGTTTGCTCCGGAGGTACGGTGCCCCGAAGAAAGAAAAATAACTCAACAAATATTGCTACGACTCATTCGTCAAGTCTGTGGCGAATGTGCAGCCCGATATCTCATCCCTCCCACCATCCGAGGATCAGCCAAACATCATAATCATCGGTGCTACTTTCAGATACAACGGTGACAATACTAGCTTACGCAAAGAGGAATGGGGGTGGAGCAGAAAGCAATGGACTGCTTAACTACCTCATCCCTATTAGAACCCAAGATCCAATAGCCCCAGATGACATTTTGAAACTAATACGCTGCAGTTGCGGAAGGCCTCAATGGTTTGTTCTACTATATATATATTCAATAAAAATAAAATGTTGGTTCATCACTCTAAGCCTAACCTAACTTTGTTGTGTGTATGTTTAATTTATTTTACCAGCCTTAACGGCAACATACTCACATAATTTACGTTTTGTGCACATATTTATAACACAGTACGTTACAAATGATATAATTTTAATCCTTCAATTTCAGTATCACATTCTGTGGAAGCATGGATGAGTATAATGCCTTGAGCTCCTGTAACTCAGCGGTAGAAATACAGACTGATTGGAACCTTTCATCGGTCCGGTTTCATAATTATGATGTATTGGTCTTTGGGGATTAGCACAATCAGAAGGACTACATGAGGTCTGTGTCCTCTCTAATGACAACACCTTGTGAATCTGTTGACTTATCAATGGCTGTTTCAAAACAGGGGCCTGTTTCACCACATAAGCTGCAATTCTTTTAGCTCACGTAAAATGTTTTCTGCTTGTGGAATAAACTTTTGAGGGATGTAAAACCTACAAGGTTGGAGCTTTTTCCGTCATTTCTTTGTAAAGTGGCACTTATCAGTGAAGCTATTACTTTTACACTCACATAGGAGACTTTCCCACCACTTTCGTATAAGTTCTCGTCAAGAACAAAATACATTTGCGTCGACATTGCGATATTAATAATAATAAAATATACCGGATATAATAACAATAAAATATACTGCATACAATACTAATCAAATATACCGGATATAATAATTAATTATAAAATATAAAGTCGAAAAACACAATAATTCGACTTCCTACGGACGTATGACATTATATAAACTAACTCAACTAAAGCGAGAAACAAAACATTTTTCCGTCGACATAGCGACATAATAGTAATAATAAAATAAAATAATATACTGAAGCAAAAAAACAAACAAAAAACAATAAATTGACTTTCTACGAACGTTTATATAACTCAACTACAGCGAGATAAAAACTGGAGAGAGCTCACGAAGGGAGACCGCATGGGGAACAAATAAAGTATTCCAATGCGAAGAAACTTTTTTTTCTAAAGTTACTGATTTTTGAAAGCGTATATCTCATTAACGGTTACAGATAGCAAAAATACTATAGGTATAAAAAATGTAGAAAATTTTGTCAGCTTTAATTTTGTATACGTATGTATTTTTTGTAGGACCAACCCCTACTCAGATATAGGCAAAAAATCAAAAAGTGGGACCTTAAACCCCCCTCCCCCCTCTTCCGTCACCTCTAGGGTCAAGGACTTTTAGTATGTTATACTACTAGGTACCCAAAACAATGTACCATAGTTGCTCTTTCCGCTTATTGACTTTCCTTCTAGACCCCCCTTTTCGGCATTCGTTGACTGGGCTACATAGAAATATAGTAGAATGTTTCTGATACAACATGTGTGTAATTCATTTGGAAGTATTCATCAGAACACCATTTTTCCAAACATTCATTAGCTTAAAATTAATTAATTTGAAATATGGTAGGTTGGAATAAAAAAAAACTACCATTAATTACGGTAATTACGGTAAAAAAAAACTACGGTTAATTATTAGTCTTATATTTTGGAGCTATAACATGTTCTTAATACAAAAATATATGTTTGAAGTGGACATAGGCTTTCATAAACTATTTTACAATTTGGAACACTGTAGAGGCCTACAGCAAATAAGAATTAATCGCAGTGGCGTAAATAACACCCCCGCAACCCCTGCAGTGCGGGGGTGCTCGGCAGGTCAAGGGGCGCTGCGACCCGGGCCCATAAAAAATATATAAAGGAATTAAAAAAATAAAATGTAGTAAACACATTATCACCAAAATAAATTTTACAATGAACAATATTTCAATAAAATTAATTAATAACTTTCAGTTATATCTTAACAAACTGATCATAAGTCTGAAACCGTAATAATTATGGTTGCGCAATCTGTTTACTAGCAGTTTACAATAATGCCTGCTAAACTTTAGTAATTAATAATCAAACTATTAGCTCCCTCATCAAACAAATGTATTTCATTGATGTAAATGTATAACCACCAGGAGTTAATGATGTGTGCGTAGTGCTTACCAACGTCATCAACGTGATAGATATAAGGTATAATCAACCCCCTCAAAGTATAAACTCACCCCCCCCCCGCTATCGGCTTTCACCTCACCATCGGACTCGTGCTATCGACACGTTAGCCGACAAGTATTTTCACATGAAGAAAATAAGAAATTTTAAATAGTTGTACAGTAATTATAACAACTTACAAGATTAAAAAAAAGTAATAAACCTTGATGTTTGGTGCTTTAAGTTGCAGTCTTTCTTTCCCTTTTATAGAATGGATGATAAATTAGTTTAAACTTAAAGCTTGCATGTTCTTTTGAGTATGATACTTCAAAGCATTGGCATATTTAATTACAATGCTACCAACAGAAGTTTAGCTTTTGTTTATGTAAAGAATATCCTATAATTAAATTAATTTACTTTCATTTTCAATTTAGAATAAAAATAAAGTGTAATTACTACCAGGTAAAGAGACGTCATCTAGAGCCGACAAGATGCGGCTACGTTTATTTTTTTTTTTTCTTTGAGAGGGCGCCAATCTTGCACCTGCGGGGAGGCGCCAGTCAATGTAGTTACGCCACTGATTAATCGATTCATAAACAAAATTATTCTCATATTCTAGATCTATAACTACGGCAATATATAATTATTATAAAGATAAGAAGTACAGTACTTTTTTTTTAGTGTAGGCCCATTTCAAATTTTTACTAAAGGTTTTTTCAATACTGTAAACATTATATTACTATCAATAATATTAATATTTGCCATTCGGGAAGTTGGTTGTGTGGGCCCTCCTGAGCCACAGTTCTTGTTATTTTTAATCGACATTGTAGTAAAAATATACTGTACAGGTAAATTAACCAGATATGAAACGGTTAGTGCATGGGGGGGGCTGCCTATGGAGGTGGGTGTAGGTAGGAATGGGGAGACAAGCAGGATGGAAACATAAACCGGTTCCAATTTTTAGTTTAGAAGGTTGAATCTGGAGTTATTATTACAATATTTGTTTTTAGATCTCCACAGTAAATTTTTCACAATCATGAACATATAATAAGGTGCACATGCCTGTAAAATAGCTTTATAAATCAATGGGATATTTTCGGTTATGTGTCAGCAAGCTTTAAACATTTTCTAAAGAGAAACTATGAAAGGAATAGTTGTTAACTTTATTTTGGAGGCCAGTAGCCGACAATATCTTCAAGAATTTGCCTGAATAAGTCTTTTCCGTGATGCTGTCACCACAAAAACTCACACAAGTACGAATCAAGCATAGATTGATGTGTGCCGCAATGAACTTTGTTACTGTGTTTTGCCAGCCGCCAATTGCTTTCGGCTGTTTGCGTATGTGCACCTGTTTCGGGATCGACAAAATTATATTTATGACTAACTGTGAAATGCTCATAACCGTAACTTTGAACCGGTTAGGTTAGGAAAATGTTGGCACCTCTGCCGCAAAATTGTGTGGAAGCATCCTATATTAGGCCTATTCATTTTTAGCCTATAATTTTAAATATTAATATTAATAATAATATTTTTACCTTTTTGTTACCATCTTGTGACTTCGTCTGCGTTTTTTATATATGATGCGTTTCAAAAACTATGTTTCATCATCAGATTAATAAATTAACGTTCACATCACAAAAACACAACAATTTATCGGACAATTTATTGTCTATCGGACAATTTATATGTGTTATGTGTCATGATTTGTATGTTGTTGTGTTTTTGTGATGTGAACTGTTAATTTATTAATCTGATGATGAAACATAATTTTTGAAACGCGTCATATATACGCAGACGAAGTCACAAGACAGAAACGAAAAGGTAAAAATATTACTATCAATAGTGACTTGGATACTCATTCAATGATTTTAAAATTAATATTAGCTATTTTCATAATTAATACAAGTTGTAATGTAGGCTACTTACACCGTCTGTGAGTTTTATTTTCTTTTTTTACACGTTTTGAGGGTTTCTGTCTCATCATCAGATCTTCAAACATTTAAATTATAACAACACTAAAAACATGTACAGTAGAACTCCAATTATCCAGATTAATTGGGACCGGACCTAATCCGGATAGTCAAAAATCTGGATAGTTGGATTTTCTCGAAAAAAGGTCGTTTTTAGGAGAAAAACGTAACAAACACAATAGAGAACATTTACGGTAGGCTATTTATTATGAAAAATCAATATCAATGACAATGTTTACATTACGTAATATTTACAAACAATACTAAATCACTGTAAAATACATTATTTTTTTAACATACCAGGCAGAGTCAGCTGTTTTGCTGCCTTAAATCAATTCCGCGCCGCCAAGTCTCGCATCCGTTTGACGGTGAGCAGTTGCAAGTGGTCACACTCTGGTTGCCGCTCCATCCATTTAAGCGCGGTGTCTAGGCATGCGAATGCCTCACTTGCAGTCGGCCCCTCGTCTGGCTTGGTAATGAAGTCCTCGTCTTCCGGTTCCGGGTCATCACTTCCTGCTGTCAGAACACTTTGGACGAGTTCATCATCATCAAGAATCTAGAATCCGGGATCTGTCGAATCACATAACATCCACTCGCCTATATCCTCTGCACTGCACTTGTCACATCCGGGAATTTTTATGATGCTATCTTTGATTTCTTCAACCGTAACTTCATCATTTTCCTCCTCCTCTCTCTTCCTCTTCTTTTTGGTACTGTTTTTCTTCTTTCTCTTTCTGTAACTCCTCCTTAGTTGAAATTCCTTTCAATTTGTTCCGAGCCCTCCACAATGTTGTCGCCGTAACCATACTCCATGCCTCCGCCCTCATGTACAAGCAATCTTTTAAATAAATTTTTTTGTGATAAGCCACAATGCCTTCTTCATCTTCACTTTCTATCAACAGTTTTCTTATCAATTGCCTCCTGTAATGAAGCTTCATTGTTTCAATAACCGACTAGTCCATTGGCTGCAACAAACTCGTGATATTTGGTGGCAAAAACAATGCTCGAAATTGTCCATTTTCTCTTTCTAACAGGTTTTCAGTGGGGTGGGTGGGTGCATTATCAAGGAGTAACAGCACCTAGCTGCCTTCTTTTCCTAATGCCTTTTGATGTCTTTTAACTTCAGGTATTATGAACACTTCATCAAACCACTCCGTAAATAAAGCAGCAGTCATCCAAGCCTTTTATTGGTTTTTGTAGATCACAGGAAGTTTTTGTACATTTTTGAAGACCCGGGGATTTTTGGATTTTCCTATCATGAGATTTCCCGTTGAGTTCGCACAATTAAGGGTAGTCACACGATCTTTGCTAACTTTGACCAGGAGCACTTGATTCTGTTTTGGAAGCTAACGTTGCTTTTGGCAAGGCTTTCCAATTTAGGCCCGTTTCATCAGCGTTGTATTCATCACGTTTCCTCTTAGAACTCATCGAAGTATACTGCACAAATACTAAGGAACACAAACAATCAAAACACTAAGGAACACGAAAGAGTCAACATACAGTATTAATTCACCCAGCAGGTTGAAGAAGCACTGGTCGACTGACTATTAATAGACTGTACAGTAGGGGGAGGGGGTTAGCGAGTGACAGTACATAGCAGTGAGTCATCGCTCCTACTCCCCCTGCCCTCGCTATACTATGTTCGCAGTTAAAAGGATCAATGTATTGAGCGCGATTCCTGCATATTCATTGCTCGCAGGACGTTGTGCCTTAAAACCCCATTTTTTTTATTTTTCTCAATCTGATCCGGATAATTGGAGTTCTACTGTAATTAAATTACACAAACATTACATAAACATTCAGCAGCCGCGCACCTCGACATTTGAAGGAAAATTGCAGAACAGATGTCCCCCCTTCATTTACTTCGTAATCTGGAATTCTCATTTCTGTCTCATATAGTAAATTTGATTTAGTTATGTTGTTCGTTTAATAGTTCGTGTTTGCTCATCTTAAATCTATATATATATATATATATAAGCCAAATACCACTCACTCGCTGACTCATCACGACATCTCAAAAACTACAGAACGGATTTGAACGAAATTTGGTATGTAGCTTCCTCTAGGGCCATAGGTGCTCACTAAGAAATGTTTTTAAAAAAATTGAAATTTTAGGGGGGTTTGGGGGGCTTAAAGTTACTAAAAATCCCCATAAGAAATACATAGTAGGCCTATAATATATTTATTTATACATTTTTTTTGTAATATACATTTAACTTTGGTTTGTATATCGTGCAAAACCAGATTGGGCCAGCTATCTATATATATATATAAATGCCAAATACCACTGACTGACTGAATGACCCACTCATCGTGATTTCTCAAAAACTACTGAACGGATTGCAATGAAACTTGAAATATAGCTTCCTCATAGGTAATAGGTGCTCACTAAGAAATCTTTTGAAAAACTTTTGCGTTTAAGCATATTAAAAAAAAATTCGAAATTAAATTTTTCTCTAAACTACAAAGGTGAAACGAGCTGAGGCTTCTTACATTCCTTCTTTTCAAATGTTTGATGCTTATGGTATACAAAATACGCAACACGTTAATGTTTTTAGCTAAAAATCGGATCTAAATACGAGATTTAAAAACTCACTAAAAACCAAAATGGCGGCTGGCATTTCTCTTTGACCGATGGAGTTGCTTCTTCAATTGATTAGATTTGAAATGTTTACAGTTTTTTCTCATATGTTAAATCCCTTGCGTCAGTATTTACATAAACATGTTTATTTCATTCAATCTACGATAAGACTGTTGGATTCTGGACGGATTACCTCTCCTCTCCACCCCTCCCCTGCCACTTATCAGCTGATACGCCCCGCCTGACAGATTCAGTTCTGTTCCAGCCATTGCTTGCTATGCTACGCTGACAAGAAATATTCAATCCTTATTCGGCTTATATTATTCTTCTTTGTTGCTTTTGGATTCTGCTATTAGGCTTTATCCCGAGTATTGTTCTTTTCTAGGATTGCTATAGAGTTCCTTTTACTTTTTATTCCAAACGTTTGAACCTACATTAGTTTAATCTTTCAATATATCACAAGAGCGTTTTCTAATTATTACCGTATACTTATTATTTACTTTAGTTTTTTCATAAATCAGTATATACATGTTTTGTATATATGTCAGTTGGTTTCTTATTTCTTTATCTTAAATGCTTGAATGTTTGTTTAGTTTTTTATAATTTGCTACAACATTTTTAATTTTAACAAATAATTGATTAGTTATTTTAGTTAAAACTTTTTATAGGGTTTATTTGGTTTTTACTCTAAATGTCTGAAACATAAATTTTATTCTTTAATCGTTATATTTTACACCGCATTTATAATAAAAAAATTGCCCTTAATTAGGTAGCTATTTTTAACCTGCTTCTCATAGGTCCTAATTTCAGTTTACAATGACAGAGGTTGAACTGATTATTATTGACAGCATAGAGGTCCCCCACGACGTAATTCAGATCCCCGGAGATGGTGCGTGTCTGTTCTCTTCCCTTTCTTAATCTATACATGGCGCCGTCTCGCAAGCGGCTCAGGTGAGAGCTCAGATAGTGAATCACATCAAGAATAACTGGCGGAGGCTCAAGCCATTCACCATGACGCCACAGATGGTAACCTACACCAAAAAGCCTCAGTACTTATCTGAAATGGCTAAGCCAAATACATACGGTACATCCTGTGAACCAAGAGTAGCTGGAGAGATCTTCCCTTATCATTTTGAGGTGTACAGCGGCGGCGCGCTACTGGCTACGTACGGTGAAGATACACGGGTAGTAAAAAGGCTACGGTTTACAGGAGATTTCACAGCAGGGCACTTTGATGTACTGATTCCTATGGTACAACCAACACATACTGCTTTACCAGCACCCACAACCCCTGATAAAGTCATGGACTGCCATGCATCCGGTTCCTACTCTCTATCTACTCAACCTGAAAATCCTCCTGAGGCACAAACTCAATTTGCTCTTTCCACCGATTCTGATGAGTCCGTTCCTGAATTGCCTTCAAAAGCTCCAGAAAGGAAAGGCATAAAACGTTTCACTTAGGTCTACTCAATACGTAAAAAAAATTCTGCCTTCAAGTATGACCCAAACACTGATTATGCTCAAACCAAAACTGTTGATATAGGTTCACAAGTAGTTTGTTCCTTTTGTGAAGCTAAAAAATAAAGAGATGAATCTCCAAGTATGTGCTGCAAAAATGGTAAAGTACAGCTTCCTTCTAACCAGCAGTACACGGAACCTCTCCACAGCCTTCTAAATCACCAGTATCCATTGTCAGAGCATTTCCTCATTAACATTCGGAAATATAATGGGTGTTTCCAAATGACATCCTTTGGGGCCAAGGAGGTAAGAGGGAAATTTTATGCCCACGTTTAAAGTTCAGGTATATCATAGAATAGGGAGCCTGATGCCAGAAATACAACAGCCGGCATTCTTACAAATAAACTTCCTTGGCGATGAGAGCAATGAGCGAGACATAAGATGCAAAAATTTCCCCAGTGTTAACCCAGAGCTGGTTAAAGAGTTACAGGATATGCTCCACCACCACAACAGATATATTCAGGACTTCAAGACTGCTATGGAATCAGTTCACAAAGATCGACTAGACTTTCAAGTAGTCACAAACGCTGACAGGAAACCAACGGACGCGCATAGATGTCGCTTCAATGCCCCGACCACTAAGAGACATTGTTCTTCATAGCAGAGATAGCAGCTTAGTACGAATTAGTGAGACACTCTTCAGTACCCTCTGATGTTCTGCCGTGGAGAAGATGGTTATTACACCACCCTAGCACCAAGGTACCTCTAAAAAAAACAGTATCTGCTGCCGACTTTTTCAGCTATAGCATAATGGAGCGCGATGAGAAGGAATCGTATATATTGCTGTTCCGCAACCTTCTCAAACAATTTTTGGGTGATATGTACGCCAAAATCGAGACTGAAAGGCTGAACTGGATTCGTTTCAATCAGAAAAAGTTAAGAAGTGAAGAGTATGCGCACTTGAAGGATGCCATTTCGAAGGCCGACGGCCAGTTGTTGGAGCTTGGTAAGATGGTAGTGTTGCCGTCGTCTTTCACTGTAGGACCCTGCTATATGCATGAGCGAACTCAAGATGACGAGAAGTGACGAGGTACGAGACAGGACGTTATATTATATGTTCTGAGGCAACCTAGCGTATTCTATGCTTCCCAATACATGAAAGGTTTCCTCCAGTCATGCATCTTAGTGTGCACCTTGAAAATGACCAAAGAGTTTATTTTACGGAAGAAATGTATTTAAAAGCATCAGAAATCCCCCAAAACTACACTTACAGCATTTTTCGAACTGTGCAAAGTCGATAGTTTTGCAAAAACACTGTTGTATAATGAAGTTGCTTCATACTACGTTTGGAAAGGCAACAAGTTTTGCAGGAGGAAACAAGGGAAGGCCGTGCCAGGCTATCCAGGAGTTAAGAAAAACCATGTTCTAGGCAGAGTTTACACAATCCACCCTGGCAACTGAGAATGCTTTTACTTGTGACTTCTATTGCACCAAGTTCGTGGTCCTGTATCATTTACAGCTCTTAAGCATGTGGCAGGGGTAGTGAACCCTACATTTCAAGCAGCGTGTCGAGCATTGGGCCTGCTGGAAGATGATGCTCACTGGGACCGCACTTTGGTAGAAGTTTCCATCTCTGACTCTCCTCAAAAGATCCGCGAGCTATTCTGTTATGTTGGTATTTTGTCAACTTGGAGATCCCATGAAACTATGGAAAAATCACAGAGAATGTCTCGCGGAAGACTTGAAAATACAAATTGAAAGAGAAAGCTGTGGTGCACAGTTGGTCATGGACGTTGTATATAATGATTGCCTGGTCCTTCTTGAAAACATAGTCATGGCCACATCTGGCCAACCACTCCAACATTACGGTCTTCCATTACCAATAAGAGAGCAGAGAACTGTAGTTACCAACCGGATTTTTGTTAGGGAGACTGCTTACAATGCCATCCATCTGTCTGAAGTATTTACTAATAACATCCTAATACTTAATAAAGAACAGAAGAAAGCTTACGGTGTGATCATGTACAGCATAGATTCACACTCTCACGGTCTGTTCTTCCTAGATGCTCCTGGTGGCACCGGAAAAACATTTTAAATTAATTTGTTACTGGCCAGTGTATTGCGATTGCAGTTGCTTCTTCCGGGATTGCTGCTACATTGCTTGATGGAGGCAAGAGAGCTCACTCTGCCTTCAAGTTGCCTTTTAATTTTAACTGCTGTGAGTCTGCAATCTGCAACATCTCTAAGCAAAGTGAAATTGCTCAGGTTCTTCGAAATACTAAACTTATTGTGTGGGACGAGTGCACGATGGCACACAAAGGAGCTGTTGAGGCACTAGACAGAACACTCCAGGACATACGGATCCATGACCAAATAATGGGTGGAGTGACTGTGCTTCTGGCTGGTGACTTCAGATAGACCTTACCTGTGGTATCTGGCACAGATCTGCGGAGTGACTGTTTCTCCCATGGCTAATAATTGTACGTTGCGTGCTCCAGAGTCAGTTCTCCTGACTGACAGCTTGGTGATCCTTCAGCCTGAGAGGAAAACCAGGAATTTAGTTTACAGAGAGGTCCTAACAATTGAGTAGGGTGGAAGGATCTGAGGGATAAATTAAATAGAAAAAAGCCTTGACTGTTGATAATGCGGAAGTTGAAACCTACCATAATATCCTACATGCTCTCAACATTGCCATTGTAATTAAGTGAAAGTAAAACTTAGTAAAAATGGTAAATTAAAACGATATACTGTACTTAAATCTTTTTCGTGTTAGATAACAGTTTACAGGAATAAAATTTTCAGTGCTTTCCTAAATAGCGTAGTCTTTTTTTTTTCATGACCATAGTATGATACGCACGGGTATTCAACGAACACTTAAAAAGACTGAAAATACCAAACACCACAAGCAATGCCGTACAGGTCAGATAGTGTTGTATATAGCCTATATCTCAAATTTCTCCATGGATTCCATGTATTTGCCATTTTACATATAAGTAAGAGTGTAAAATTAGTTTCAAAATCAACATACTCACGGTTATTGTCAATTAAATGGCGTGCGTAAATTGGATTTAATGTTGTTGGCGCTTCTGTTGGGTAAATGTTACTTAAAATGCTTCCCAAACTGTCTACCGGTTTGTCCAATGTAAAAATAATCACAATCTCCACAAGTTATTTTATAAACTCCTGTGTTAATTTTAGCTTTTCTTATAGTTTTTGTTTTTTAAATGTACAGTAGGCCTATGTTAAATAAAAAACCAACAAAAGACAAATCCAAAAAAAAACTATATTTCGACCTATTAAGGCATGGTTTTTCCTAAAGTACTAGCGAATAGGCTACACTCAATAATATGAACGTAACCACAGCTTACAAAACTAGAAATAACATGTAAGTAGTATTCTCCGGCCAAAAAGGACTCATAAGAAAGGCTGAAACTTCCTTTAAACATCAAAGTGTGCTGCCGCTGATTGTTTATATGTAATGTTATGTACATGTTTTTAATGTTGTTATTATTTTAATATTTGTCGACCTCAACTGAGTGAAGATCTGGTGATGGGACATCAGCTCCCAAAAAAAATTGTTGTTTAAAAAATGACACCGTGTTATTTAAATGGGAGAACGTTTTGTAAAAACTATCCCTTAGGTTTGAGAGAAACACATTACTCCCGAAGTTTATCTCGTAGTTTGAGACAAATGTACCAATTTGAAGCCCAAACATTCCCATTCATCCCAAAAATACAATATTTATCATCAAAAATATAAAAGTTTATCATTTCTTCCATTTAGGTTTGTAAAAATACAAATTCCTCATGCAATTTATAGGAAAATTTATGTCTAGAAACTCACCCATAGTTTGAGAGAACCAACCAACGTTCGCTTAAGACATATACCTATATCAATTTGCAGCTTAAACCTTCCCATACGCTGCATAAATGCTAAATGTGTCATTTTATGTTTAATAATATTCTCATATAAATAACTACAGTACATGATACAGTTAGACTTATACAAAATTATTAATGTTTAAAGGTGCTTCGTGGCAAAGCATGGGTAGGCCTACACAGCTTAAATAATCTATTAGCATTGCTGGAAAGCTTACTGGAAATACTATTCTACCCATTAGGTTTACATAATTTAACCTTTAAACACTAAGCATTCGTTATTCTTACGACCATGAAAATGGAATTTCGGTTGTCTGCCTCAGTGTTTTGATCTTGAGCGCTGTATGTCGCAATACCTTCGTCCCTCCCCACTCTCTATTTAGTCTGACCTTGGAAACAGCCCAGTGTGCGCCCACAGTCTCAAAAAAGCCGTGTAGTCGTACATTTTACTAATGCTTAGTAGTGGTGTTACATTTTTTCAATGTACATAAACCAATAATTACATAAACCAAAGTGTAACAAAAAGACTTAATCCTGTGATTATTTTTATTTTAAGCTTCCTAACATATAATTCTTATGTCTTAGATTATCAATAATCTAAAACTTATTTATCAATAAATTCGTGTAAAATTTTGTCAAGCATAATACATGTAGTAAACCAAAAAACAAATTCTCTCTTTTACATAACATATTTTGACCGTTTAATATTTTTTTCCTGTCAACAGTAATGCATAGTTGAAATAAAAGTGTAATATTTGAATGTCTTGTCATTATAACCTAAACAATAATTAAAATAAATATAGTCGTAAAAATTACTAATGGTTAGTATTAGTGTTAGCATTAAGAATGGTTATTGTTTAAAGGTTAATACCTAAGGCTAGTAATATCAATGTGTTAATTGAAAAGAAAATGTTTGATTGGTCTTAATAAAGAAATAGGTCTAGATATCTATTAAAATTAAGTTATTTAGGCTAATAAAAATATCATATAGCTAAGGCCTACAAAATAATGAGGCTAAAAACAACTCTTTTACGTTGGTTTATTTATTGCTTATTTGGTCAACAAATATACCTAATTGAATGTAATTCAATTAATTTTAAAATAAAATATAAATGTATACCTACGCTTCAAATTTATTCGTCATTTTATGATTATAATATATATTAGAAACAAATAAATATATTTATTTAATAACTGAACTTGGAAACTATATACACTATACACTAAACAGCTGTTCAACGTGCTACTGCTAACTGTGTTAACATTCAGGCTGCTAAACGGTTCACGACTACAACAGCTTTTACAAAATAAAAGCACAGAACAATATACAAATCAAATCAGTAGATTTACATCCAGCAACCAATCTTTACGTACTCTATGTATTTCTCATTTCTCACATTGTTAAGTTCTTTACCGAAATTAATGGAGTGGCAAAGTAATGCAAAACTCCAATTTACGTTGAATGACAGAATTTCCCCTTATTCTGTAAATAAATGGTTAATTTTAAAATATTACGAGTTACAATATTTAAATACGTACAAAAACTACATATATTTTCTACAATATAATATAGATAAATTAATAGTTTTCTATAATATGTGTTAAAGACTCAAGGCGTCAGTTATTATAATTAGAACCAAAACGTTGTTTTATGAATATATATATATATATAGCTTTGATATATGTGATTTAATTTCGTGTAAGATGAGTTTTCCTTAAATAAAAAATCATATTAGCCTATATTAAGAGTTACAACTACGTTTTCCGCTTCTCAAAATAAACTCTGATAGTGATTTACATAAACTATCAATCTGTAGTTTGTTTTAAAATCATGCTTGATTGAAGAACAACCTTAAATTCTATACATTGCTATGCAACCTATGAAAATATATTGACTTTAAATAATATTAATAACCAAATTATGATTAGTAGCTAAAAATGTAAAACATTGTAACCCAGATTGGCGAAACTTGACACTAAAGTATTATTACCATAATACACAACATAAAATTTGTAGTACCATTGCATAACACCTACCAAGTATAAGTTTCTATAACTAATGGTATTATTTTTTTTTTCATAATTTATTTTGTGAGTTAAATATATTACATGTTTATTTTGAGAGTAAAAGAAAAAGACTGTATATTATTAATAATTGACTTTGAAGAATTAATTTGAGTTTTGAATCAGGTGTCTTATTATTAGACACGCACAAATCAGCTGTACCTGTGATAGGAAATTAGTATATATTATTATCCATTTGGTTGATCCTGATCCTGATCCTAGTTGATTCATCGCAATCTCATACCTCATACAACAACGTCCACAATCTCCACAACAACAATTTCATATGCCTAGTTGTGATCAGAGATTGATAACAATACCAAAGAAAAATGTGTACTTGTAACATTTTTGTGTTGTATCCGTTATCCGTATGGTCCGTAGAAACGTCATGTTAACATTAGTTTTTTTATAACCTGAACAATATGTTCAATAAAACATGTATATATTTTAAATATCATATATTGTACATTTGAATTATTTTGTAAGTAATTTGAATGTTTGCATGACTACAGTAAAATGAATGCTCTTGGTTTAAGTATAATAATGAAAATGGGTTGTCTGTGTACTAAGGAAGTAGTAATGATAAACAACCAAAAATATTTTATTTGTGAAACCTTAGGAGAAGGGTGAGTTGAGATTTTATTGTTACGTTATTACAAATAGAAACAATTTTAAAGCTAATGCTAGAACTATTTTTGTTTTGGTGAAAAGCCTAAAAAGATTCACACATACTTAATTTGTATTTTACATGACATGGGCAAAAGTTTATTAGGCCTATTGCTTTTTATGTTATTTTCTTGTTTTTTATGATGTATTTAATAGTTTTATTAACTAAATATATATGAATTATATTGGTAATAAAGGAGGACGCATCACCAATGTTCTGAAAGAACTTGTTAAACCGATTCTTGACCCTGGAGAACTCGAGCAGTATGTCGTCACACCGGAACTCGCGTGTGTTGCTTTAGACCGTACTGTATTATTCAGGTGCTAGGACAAAATAACTACGTCATTAATTGTATTTTAAACTATAATTTCAAATTTAAAGTATTAAAGAACTTATTTACATAATATAAAATAAAATAACAAAAAAACATTTTACAAATGATTGTTTATACGAAAAAATTAATAACACGGACACTCGCGCGCGGAAGAAACAACCGCACACAACGCAAGGGTTTAGTAAACAGACTATAAACACTGTTCGTCGCCAACTAAGTTAAAAGTTTTGCATGTCTCGTCTCCCTAACTAACTGGGAAAGGAAAAGGGGTGATAGAGGGAAAGTTTGCTCAAGGTAAAATATTCGGAATTCATAAATATCTAAAGGTGCTGTCGAAAAGACCGCCCTGCAAGTTCTCAAAGGTTAACCATTATAAAGAGATAAGCTAAAATATAGGCTACCACTCATTTAGAGTTTAACCCTAGAACCGGCGGCTAAAACAAACATGAATTTTTTGGCGTGTGCAAGCATTTTTTCAAAAATTTGCCAAAAATAGTAAATGCACCCCAATCCAAAAGTGTTCCATACCTTTTTTGTAGAGAAAGGTTTAAACAATTGATATATGCCAGTAAAAAAAGGATAGATGTAAAATTTACAAAGTTATTAGCTCACAAAACAAAAAATGTTCAGTTACGAAAAATAAAAGTTCAACTTTAGGTCTACATAAAAAGTAGTAAACATTTTTTGTAATTTTTTCCATAAATTTAATTTAGTTCTAAATAGAACTGTATAAAAACATTTATCAATTTCAAATATCTTATTTTGAAAACACCAGTTTTTATGTTCCAACTACGAGGGTGCTAACAAAACTAGGCCTGGTTTGAAACGTAACTTAGGAATATTTGCTTTACCCAAAAATGAAATATTATTATAACAAAGTGTAGAGAATAAATCAAAGAATTGAACTGTATAGGCCTACTTGTAAATAGTTATTTTATAAACGTATTTGAGATAGCTTTAACGTACTTGAATCACAAAATGAGATGAAGCAAATGAAACCTAGTGCGGACAAAGGAAATTAAAAAAATGACCGTTAAAACAGCCGTATTTTGCTAACTCAAGCGGTAGTATGAATTCTGCGCAAGTCTGTACTTTCAACTGATGTTTGAATAAAATGTAAAAGGTCAAATATAGTTTGCTTTACACCAAATGAAAGATTGAACTTTGGTCTATAAATAGATATCAAAAGTCTATGGAAATAATTCGAATTATAAAAGATATCTCGAACGCAAAATGTGCTGTTTTATTGGTTGAAATCTGCTCAATTGCAAAGGTTTACAGACAATTTCATATCTTTGGAACTATGCAAGTGACTTTTGATTTGATGGCAGTTTTAGAAAGTTAAAATCTTAACGAATCCAAAGGTATCTTTACATTATTGTCAAAATATCCCGGTCGAGTGCAATTCAGCTTTAGAGAAGTGACAAAATAGAGCATAATTGCTTTGTATTTCACGCGCTGTAATGTACCAAATCCCATCCTACAAAATATTAAATAGCCTGTAAGTCAAAGACAGATATGTAAACAAACCTAGCCTAACCTATAAATTGTGAACAACCATTTAACAAAACCTAGTAAAGTATTTTAGAAATTTGTCAACTACATTTATAAGAACACAATTTAACAAAAACATATTAAATAACACAACACAAACACATTATATAAATTTATTTCTGTAATAATTCTTTATTGTAATCCAAAGTAGCCTATTGAAATCGAATAAACATACGTAGGTACTGAAAACTTCAAGTGAATTTGTAAACGACAGCCATTTTAAGTCGAGGTATATTGTAAATGAGAGAGATAATAATGAGAGATAATGAGATTTATTCCACAATCATTTACAAATTTACAACAAAAACAAAATTCGGAACTGACACTGCCACATATTGCAAGTAAAGTCGTGGCAGCGCGATAAGATATAAAAACAAAGATAATAGAGTCCAGTCCTTATCTTCGGTTCAAGGTCCTTCGCTCTCTGTGCCGTCTTGGGTGAATCAATCCTTCACATCACATTGTAACAGTACAATGATAAGAGAACTACAAATTTACTATAATTTATATTGAAACGAAACACACTTGTTATGATCTAGCACATTTTAACATAATTATATTAACTACAGTTCCTAAGTTAACGTCTATTTAACAATGTTATCTAAAAAACTAACACTCTCCTTAGAAAATAACCAAATTTTTAATCTTTTAACAAATAATTTACAATTAGAGCTGTTTTTTAGTTCAACAGGCAACTGATTAAAATACTTTGGCCCAACGTATTCATAAGCTTGTCTAAATAGAGATTTGTTGATTTTAGGTGTACGAAAAGTGATACGACTTAAACTTCTTGTGCTATAAACAAGGTTGATTGTTCCCGAATTTCCACTTCTTGTGTAAAATAACCTGAGTACTTTAAAAATGAAAAGGTGTTGTACTGGTAATATATGTAAATTAAATACAGAGTTAAAATTAAAATGTATATTTAGATATAAACCTCAATTCATAACCAAATTTTTGCAATGTAAATTAAAATTAAAGAGATTATTTATTTATAAACTTGATTAGATATATTAATAACTACTTATTAGAATAATTATTGTATTAATATCAACCGAACACAAAAACAGTACACTACCCATTTTATTAAATGCATACCAGAGTTATTCTAATAAACGGGACTATTTCATAATTAACGTAAGTAAATGATATTTTGTCATCGCACGATCCAATAATTTATAATAAATAAAATACAAAAACAATATTAAAAAGAAAACTGCAAGTTTGAAATATGCGATCGTAGTGGATTTAGTCAGATATTTTACGACGCTATACCATCAAAGAAGGCAGCTGTGTGTGTGACGTAGCCACCTACAAGTTACACGAGGACCAATAGGAGACCAGCATCAACCATAATGCAACAGTCCTTGCATTCTGAAATGCCGCTAAAAGACAAAGATCCGAGAGAAAACTAACGCTTGGCGTGGGTGGAAAAGGAGCGTCACTCTCAAAGAAGTAACATTGTCCCGATTTCTCACCGTTCATTTCAAAGTATTTTTAAATATAAAAGTGGTAGTGTACATAATATCCTACAGAAATTGGTATCTTCTGTATATCAAATACTTTATAGACTTTGGACAATTTAAACATTAAAATCTTTCAAATGAACTTTCCACAAATTCAAAAAGGACTCCAACTTTACAATTTTTCTAACTTAATTTTAACTTCATTACTGCGTCAAATTCAAACAATATTATTCACAGCGGCCGAATGCCCGACCCGAGAATATAATAAATTAATTTATTATAATTTATAAAATAGATATGGACATTTAAACAATTAACTTGTGTTAGCTTATTTTTACATGGAAGCATAGCCGAAGGCAATGTAGTTTATGTATAGGTGCGTACACACTTGCGCGCTGTGCGGTGCATGCGCCGCTCGTGCGCATTGAATTCGTCATATTTGTACGGGGCGCACGTGCAGCGTGCGTGCCGCTTGCAGCGATCCAGTTTCTGTCGGTTTTTTCGGCGAACACTTTGATGGTTCGCCGATCATATTTGGACGGGAGCGTGAAAGGTTTGTCGTTTTCAGCGAGCATGTGATTGTTATTATTCAAGATACCGGGTACTCAGTTATTAAAAGATGGATTTGCTCTGAAGCAAATTAAATTAAATTAATAGATTCATACAGAAACCACTCCATTCTTTGGGATCCTCAAAACAAGTTTCATTTTAATAAAAATATGGAAGCAGATGCTTGGCGTGAATTCAATTTCAATAAATAAATAAATGGCCAGCAGATTGTGAATTTTAAAATTCTTTAGTTTAATAAAAATATTTATCATCAACTACCGGTACTTCTGTATTATTTCAAGGTATTCTTTATTTTAATGTATAGCTAGCCTGTACAACGATCTTAAAATTACATTATTTATAACAACCAAGGCTATTTTAACTTCAGGCCTATTTCACATTTGTTTAAATTAAAACCCAACTTTGAGGCCTATGATTACTACCAGCAATATAGCGAATAGAAAAAGGTACGTATAATTTATTTACACCCCTGTCTTGAGTAAAATTGCAGTGCGGAAATAAGTGTCCTGTTTAGAAAAATGTGAAACCCAACCTTCTGCAGCAGGTTCTCAAAGTCAGAATGATCGCGGGTTTTCTAGATCGCTGGAGGTTCGTTGAAATCAAAACTTTCAACGAGCCGCAAACGCGCGGTGTGCGCATGCGCATGTTGCACAGCGCGAGAGTGTATACGCACCTTTAAACAAACGACTTTTTGAGCACTTACAAAATTTATGATATTAACTAACCAATTTTTTATTGTTTCACTGAATAAATTATCTTTTTAATTCTTTATAGAATTAAGTTAACTTATTTGTGTTTAATTATTTGTACAAAATGAGATATTATAAACCGGCTTGAATTAAGTAGAGTCAAGGTTATTCTATCTTATCAAAGTTTACAATTTTATTATATCCCATAAGGAGTATTATAAAATGGCTCCACAACGTGGGCATTAAGAAAAGGAAGTAAAGGGATATTATAGCACGGCAAAACGTTTACTACAGAAAACTAAAATTTTAAAACGATGATTAGGGTACATATGTAAATATACGTTTTAGAAAGGAATGTTAAATACAAAAATTAAAGTTTGAATCATTACCTTTCCAATGTCTTTTGTCTTTTTGAGATTGGAAGATTTTTAGTGGGTCAAATATTCAATACAACCACGCGTTACAAATATGCCGGTTCCAGGGTTAAATAAAAATATATATTTTTTCAATGTTCTTTTTAGATTTAGATTCTTAGTGTTAAGCAGTAGACCTACACAAAATAATACTCAACTTCCTAATTTTAAACTTGTTTTACGAATAAAAAAAAAAATTAAACTAAACTTTGCAGAATTTACTATTTGTCAAAAACTAAATACATAGAAAGTTTACATTACAACCATAAGCCATTTTGCGGTAGAGGTGCCAATGTATATACCTATACAATTAAATGCTCTAATTGTAATGTTCAGTTCTATTTCTAAACGTGTTAAACAGGCCGCCTATGAAAACAGAAAATATGATTAACAAAATTTAAAGTAGCCTAATTAATTATGAACAGAAAATAAAACACTTTAAACTTAAACTCAATTCACAACTTATTTAACTCGGGAAATATTAGACGAATCTTTTCAATGACATCAAATTGTGCATACGAACGTAAATAAACACGATTGTCAGACTCAATCCTATCTGTTTAACAAGGGGCCAAATGTATTCGTTAGAACAATATACAGTATTTTGAATCGATGAAAAAACCTGAAGTTCTAACTTACAGTCTCTAGTCACAGTATGTTTACCTGCATTCAACATTCAATAGTAGAATCTGCTTAGGTCAGGTTGGCAGCACTACTCTATTTCCCAAAAATAAGGTTGTCATCTGCAAACATATTAACTGAGGTTCGTAAAGTAAATTTATGCCAATACTTAAAAGTATTAGGCCTACTTATTGTTGTCTAAAAATAAAATAATTTAGTACTAAACTAAGAAAAACAATAACTTATACAAAACTAACACTTCGGAAGGAATTAGTCAAGTCACAGTACAAATAAACAAGGAACCAGCTGAAAGAAACAGACTGCGTACTATAGGCGTAAGCCATGACTAACAAGGGCATGTGGGCGGGGCCTCCGCAGCAGCAGTGACATAGCATAGGTCGCACATTTTCCGCCGTTTGAGCTTAAACACGTGTATTGTCGTTGGCACTACACTTGTTTATTTGTCAAATGGGAAGTTTTTTGTGTGTATTTTGTGATGTAGGTCTTGTTATTTAACATGCCAAATTGTGCAGTGTTCGGGTGTAATAGTTACAGCAGAAAGACTGCAGGAACCACAATAAAGTACCCGGTATTATAAGTTTCCCCAAAAATAAAGATTTATCGCGGCAATAGAATCACGCTTGTTGTGAACTGATCGAATCAACGTTTTGATTTTTTATCAACTCAGTCCAATTTTGTACCAATCTCAGATTATGATTGCATTTTATTGTTACTTTCGACTCATCTTTGTATCTCTTTTTATTTTGCTTTGTTTAATATTCTGTAAAATACCACTAAGGCCAAATAATGTGTATTTTAAATTATTTTGTCCCTTGCCCAAGGAAAAAACCAACTGACTCGCATGTCCACTGTTAACAAAAATTTTTTTTTAAAATTGAAATTACAATTTTAAAGAAAATGTACTACATGTTGCTGATAACAAACTACAGCCACATATAAATAAATAATTCGACCACGCAGCTGAACCACTGACGTGAGTTGAGCAAATTTCCAAAATTAAGTTTATATGCCTATATTTTAGGGTTTCAACCAGCAATTTGGGAAATAGGTCTACTCACGAAGGCGTTGAACAGCTGCCTGTGTGTACGCAATATATTAGTAGAATTTGTTAGCGCCACTTGGCTTCGAACCGGGTACTTTTATGGTATTTTACATTTTGATCGATTTTGGGGAAACCAAGTGAGCTATAAGGTCGCGTAAAAAAACAAAATGTGCAGAATAACATCCTACATTTATATTTTCAGAAAAAACACTAAACAAATTTCATTCTCGAAGTAAAAATCTAAAAAATAGTTACTTCCGGTCAGAAAACATACTTCCGGTTGTTGGATTTTTTTGGTTAACGAACTCGTCCGAGCGACATAGACAACCAACACGTGTACCAAATTTGGACCAAATCGGACTTAAAATGCGGCCGCTAGAGTGCGAACACATATGAATTTTAATGACACCCCAAAACATGTTCTGGGGACCATGATCGGTGCTCATTTTCTACTCCCGACCTTGCGTCTCACCATAAGTGCCACTGAAATAGCTCATTTTTCCTATGGAAATTCGCTAATAATTAGGATTATGAAATATCGGGTTTCATAATATAGGTTAAAAGAAACCAGTATGACTTGGAGACACAAATTATTTGAAAGTATAAAATCGGCTGTTATGATGTAAATAGCCTAAACCTATGTACGTATTTTGTTTTAGTAAAATCACAGTTCGTCTGTGTGTATGAATGGGTGTTACTTAAGGTTAAAGATAACTCCCGCATACGTGTAAGGGTGTTTTACTGCCTTTTTGTGTGCGTGTATGTTCTCCGCAGAGTCTTGTTGTCTTTCAATTTAGTATAATAGTTATGATAACATCTATCTACTTATATAAAGCTAGACGGTAACACTGATTCATTGACATTAATTATTTGGAACTTCCCGTAATCGTACCCCCCTCGACCTCATACTTGAATTAAAGCTCTCGACAAGAAACTCTTGGGTAAATTGCCAGAATTTAATATTTTTAAATTTTGGAAGCACCTTTTGGGCGGGAAAGATTTTTCCGATTTTTTCAATTTCTTCATTTTCCCACTTTGAGCGCCTTTTGTAAGAAAACGGTAAGAGATAGCAAAAAATGTTAAATATAAAAGTTGTAGAAAATTTAATTTCAGACCAACGATTTTTCATCAGATTTAAGATCCAATCATCCATTTAGCCACTATTCATCCGAGAAGGGAAGCTCCGCCCAACGTTCTTAAAGCTAGCCGATTTCACTGATTCACTGACATTAATTATTAGGCACTTCCCGTATTCGGACCCCCTCAACCTTATACTTGAATTAAAGCTCTCGACGAGAAACTTATGGGAAAATTGCCATAATTTAACATTTTTAAATTTTGGAAGCACCTTTTAGGCGGGAAATTTTTTTTCAATTTTTACAATTTCTTAATTTTCCCACTTTGAGCGCGTTTTGTAAGAAAACGGAAAGAGATAGCAAAAAATGTTAAATACAAAAGTTGTAGAAAATTTAATTTCAGACTAACGATTTTTCATCAGATTTAAGATCCAATCATCCATTTAGCCACTATTCATCCGAGAAGGGAAGCTCCACCCAACGTTCTTAAAGCTAGACGGTTTCACTGATTCACTGAATTAATTATTAAGCACTTCCCGTATTTGGACCCCCCTCAACCTTATACTTGAATTAAAGCTCTCGACGAGGAACTTTTGGGAAAATTGCCAGAATTTAAAATGTTTTAATTTTGGAAGCACCTTTTAGGCGGGAAAGATTTTTAGAATTTTTACAATTTCTTCATTTTCCCACTTTGAGCGCGTTTTGTAAGAAAACGGTAAGAGATAGCAAAAAATGTTAAATACAAAAGTTGTAGAAAATTTAATTTCAGACTAGGTAACGATTTTTCATCAGATTTAAGATCCAATCATCCATTTAGCCACTATTCATCCGAGAAGGGAAGCTCCACCCAATGTTCTTAAAGCTAGACGGTTTGAATGATTCACTGACATTAATTATTAGGCACTTCCCGTAAACAGACCCCCCTCAACCTTATACTTGAATTAAAGCTCTCGACGAGAAACTTTTGGGAAAATTGCCAGAAGTTAAATTTTTTAATTTTACAAGCACCTTTTGGGCGGGTAAGTTTTTTTAAATTTATTTATTTTTTCACTTTGAGCGCGTTTTGCAAGAAAACGGTAAGAGATAGCAAAAAATGTTGAATACAAAAGTTGTAGAAAATTTAATTTCAGACCGACGATTTTTCATCAGATTTAAGATCCAATCATCCATTTAGCCACTATTCATCCGAGAAGGGAAGCTCCACCCAACGTTCTTAAAGCTAGACGGTTTCACTGATTCACTGACATTAATTATTAGGCACTTCCCTTAAACGGACCCCCCTCAACCTTATACTTGAATTAAAGCTCTTGACGAGAAACTTTTGGAAAAATTGTCAGAAGTTAACATTTTTTAATTTTGGAAGCACTTTTTGGGCAGGAAATACTTTTTCGATTTTTTAAATTCCTTCATTATCCCACTTTGAGTGCATTTAGTAAGAAAACGGTAAGAAATAGCAAAAAATGTTAAATACAAAAGTTGTAGAAAATTAAATTTCAAAGAAGAGATTTTCCGTCAGATTCAAGATCCAATCATCCCTTTAGCCGCTATTAACCCGAGAAGGAGCTACGACAAACAATCCTTCAAATTTCCCATGTTAATCTTATAGAGATAATGTTTAATGAGCTTGAGTCAGCTGCCAAATAAAAATGCTGATTTGTGCTCGGTCACCTATGTACAAACGAGCCAAAGATTAACGAGATTCTTTAGCGAATTTTCCAACTGCGAGCGAAGCGAAGCAGCCATCTGAGGCCAAAGGCCGAGGCGGGGTTGGGACGCAAAGCGTCCAGGGGCAGAGCCCCTAGTAATTTATATGTTTATTAGAATTTTATTAAGTAAAATTCTGTTTTAGTTTTGTTTTTAAGTTATGTTGTATGACAATTTGAATTGTTTGTTGTTTGTATATTTCTGTAAATAAATAAAAATTAAACTCCTTATTTTTATAACTTATAAGCAATGTTGAAAATTAACTAAAACATTTATAATATTTAAACTTGAACTGGAGTTAACAATACAATAACCACAGTTCTTAAAAAAAAACCTTTAATAGTCAAATGTGTTTCGATGAATAAGTTATCATTATTAGGGATGGTTACAGTTACACACCTATAACTGATTGTATAACTGAGGCCTGAAAACTGAAGAAATACCATTTTAGTGTTACCGTATCTTCTTATTTTACTGAAATGAATATTTTTGAACTATTATAGCTATGTTTATCTGTCTATTAACCATCAATTCAATGCATCTGTCAGACTATGGGGAGTTACGATTCTTATTCTAGTAGTCACATGTAGATTTACACGGATGACTCAAAAACAGTTTTCATTTCAATTTGTATTTAAAACATGATTGTTTGCTTTGAATTTATATACAAGACAATAAATTTGTATTGATACAATAAATGAAGTAAACTTTAACGTGGCAAAATTTCAATATTGATCCAAATTGTACGCCTATATTTGTAATAACTAAACAATACACTCTAATCCAAGTATTTTTATTGTGGCTAACAGAAGGTGTCCTGTTGTATCGTGAAATGTTTAAACATTAGTTATTTTCAATTTTTATATTTTTAAGTGGATAACATAGTTTCCAGAGTTAACAACTTTCAAATAAGTATTTTGGAAAAATCATAAGTGTGCATATATATATTTTGTTAAATTAAGGTTTTAATGATACAAAATTCTAGATAAAGGACATTTTGAAAGATTATATCATTCATACAATATGTCCTCCAGAACATTTTATTTTTATAACTTGTAATAAATTTCTCCAAATACTATTAATATTCATATCATCCAATATCATGTCCATTTTGTTCACTAATTTCACCTTGCAAATAAAAATGTATTAATCAGTGTTATTAATTGTACAAATAATTTTTAAATCAATATTGTATATTAATATGTAATTAAGCGTTTAATAATTAATTCAGTGGATTTTTCCTACATTTTTAAAAAGAAATTTAAAAAAAATAGGAGAAGTTGGATGTGAGACAATGGGTTGGAGGGGAGGCATTCACATTGAGACTTTTAGACTAGTCAAACAGGCAAAATGTGTTAAAGCCGTAGAAATATCACCATTTTTATGTGTAGCAGTAAGTTAAAGACAATCATTTTAATTGAGCGAAGTCGGTGTATTTTAAATGATTATCAAATGGTCAAGCAGCAACCCCACAAGCTTAAATACATTCAAAGTTGTATCATATTTCATTTGTATCATAAAAAAATCAGTTGACATTTATAAATAATAGCTACATTTTTTGAATCTAGTGATCAACCTTTTATAATTTTGTCCATTAAATTTACAATCACATTAATTTTACATTATGCACCGTTAATTCATCACTAGTGCTCATTAGTTTGCAAGTATTCTTAGTTTTAATGAATTTTGTTTCCTGTTACAAGCCATACTTTTTTCAGATATTCTTTATAAGTAGTTTAAATTAATAAATAATACATCACTTATGTTGTAAACACAAAGTTGATAATACAGGTTGTTGTCGATAGAAGGATTATAGTTTTGGGCAAACATGAAACAAAATATATTAAAAAGACAACCTAACTCAGCAGCCTAATCTGTCGCAGTCATTTATCAAAGGAAAACCATTCTGAAAATTAATTTGTGTAGCCTACAATCATTGCAGTATATAGTAGTTGGCTCGTAAAATAAATTAACCCGGCCTCATTTGTATTGTTTAGATTATAGACATTCAGGAGCTCCATTCCTAATAATAGGGTACAAGGGATGCAATGAGATATTTTAAATAATATGACTGAAGGGCACATTTAACAAAAAACACTTCAATACATGCTGAATCAATGATTTTATCTATTTTTGTACTTCCAAGTGTTTTATTTGAAAGTGCGAGGATAAGGTCTCCTATTTTTGTAGAAATACAAAAAAATCTCTTATGTCCTATAATATTTACATCATTTTAAAGGTTGAACATTTGTCTATTTTTCTACATAATCGCCACTTCGCTTGATTCATTTGTGCAGACGCTGTGACAGTTATGTCCTTGAGAAATCGTTGGACCTCATTCTTCACCTGGAGCTGAAGAATAATCACTTTCCGGCAAAATGTTCTTTCAACTTAGAGAACTGGTGGTAGTCACTGGGTGCCAAGCCCAGACCATAGGGTGGGTGTATCATGATGTTCCATTTAAACTGTTGGAAGAGACGGTTGACATGTTGACAATCATTGTCGTGGAGAATGTTTACGCTTTCTGCGGTTCTGAATTGCCCGACTGAGTTTTCTCAGTGTTTCACTGTCATGACTGGTACAGTTGCCATGACTTTACCGGCTGACTGTGTTTGTTTGAATTTTTACAGTTTGGGCGAAGAGGAATGTCCCCACTCGCTTTGATTGTTGTTTGGTCTCTCCTCAGGTGTAATGCCCAGGTACCATCACCCATGACAATCGAGTTTACAACAAAGTTTTTCTTTTCATTTGCATAGAGGGCGAAGAAATTCGCAGTAAGAATCAACTCTTTGCCATTTGTGATCTTCCGTCAGCATTCGTGGTACCTATCTTGCACATAACTGCCGATACTTCAACTTTCCCTTAAAATTTTGTGAATGGTGCTTTGGGAAACCTCAGAAACCAAAACTCAGAGATCATCCAGAGTCATCTGCCGAATTTCACCTATAGTTTCCTCAACCTTTGTGACTGTCTTGTCTGAAATTGACAATCTACCACTGCTTCTTCTTCTTATGCAAGTCAGCCCCAAGGGCTTATTGCACTCTCACATTAAGGAAGTTAAACCCCTAATTACCCTTGTCAAGATTCATAAGCTCAGTAAAGCTATGAATCCTTTTGACAAGGTTGTTGTCGGGGATGTTAAGTTTTCCAAAGGTTTCCGGCCCAACGGTCTCCTGTTCCTTTTTTCGTCGTGAATATCAGTACGACCAGCTGTAAACTCTGTATACCACTTGGAAAAACATTTTTGACTTCTATGCATGACTCTCCATAAACTTGCTTCAATTGGTGATCAATTTTAATCGGTTTAATGCCTTTTGAATTAAAAAACTGAATAACTGCGCCAACTTCGCACTTGGCTTAGTGTGCAAAGGGTGCTCCAATCTCAATGGTTGCCAATCCAAGACTGAGCGTCTCTGCAAGGTGCACATATATATGCTTGTTTCAGAGTGGGGGTAGCAATAGTTTCTCTTATACCCCAACATTATTTTTACCTTACTTTTAGAATTACCCTAGTAAAAATGAATTATGTTGTATCTATCCATTACAAATTTTATAAAAGTTGTATGTCTATTCAGTGGTTTCAGTATGGTATACCTAGTTGAAAACAGTACAACCAGAAAAAGGTTTGCATTGAAGAAAATCATTTGTCATGGACGAGAAGACCAAAAAGCAGCTTTAGAGGAAATTTCATACCATAAAATGTTGGACCACCGTAATATCATTCGTTGTCTAGATTCTTCTGTGTTAGGAACTCCAGATCCAGTTCTAAATACTACAAGTGAAGTGTTACTGCTTCTTCCATATTTTGCGGTAAATAGTATAAGTAAAGTAACATGTGGGTAACAATAATTTAGGCTATTAATTCCTTTTTGCTGTTTAATTCCTATAAATAATCAAAGTAAGTACTAAAAACTGCTTGAAGGGTGAATGGATTACCACTTTGACGATGTGTCAAGAGTTGAATATTTGTTATTAGTTGAAGTTGTAATTCTTCTCAAAAGCTAAATTATGGTTTTCAATGTATTTTCACATGAATAACTTTTTAGCCAAATAATTTTCCAATACTTTTCCCAATTGCTTGAAGGCAAACTTCAGCATAACTTGTTTAGACAGTGGGAAGAAGAGTGGGTAGCAATACAAGGAAATAAACTCTGCCAAATTAAAGGTACCATTCGGCCACGAATATCCTCGAACCGCCAAAGCCGTCGAGAAGAAGTGGTGGTTCCTCGTCTACCCATTGGCTAATTCTTTCTTAACCCACGGGTTTCTGATGCGTCAGAGGGATCCGCCACTTTGCCCTTACTGCTTAAATCTCTTTTTAATTAAACACCTACTTTTAGATTGTGAAAAGCTAAAAAATGTTCGTAAGAGGTTTTGCCTACCAAATTGCATTCGGAGGATGCTGGGTTATGACTCCCAAACCATTAATATGGTGTTATCATTGGTTGAAATTAATTGGAAACATTTGAAAACAATTTACATTTACTTAACTTAAATACCATGTTAAGATTTATTACTTGTTATTTTAATTAGAGTTTTATTCATTGTTATGTAACAGGGCCCTTTACAGCCCTGTGACAAGTTGTTATTGTGTAATTATTGTTGTTATCGTTGTTATTTTATCGTGTTGTGTCTGAAGTGTGTGTAAATTAAAAGTTGAATTTATACCTGTGTGTGATCGTATATATCTCAATTACTTATTAAGTTTATGAGTATTACGCGAATACTCTTCGTTTTCCGGGCGATGATAACCACCCAGATTTTTCGCCTGTGCAAAAAAAAAAAATTCAGTATAATTTCAGTTTTCTAGAAACAGTGAAAATTTATTTGATCACAATTAAATAGAATTCTTTAGTTGAATAGTTAAATATAATATATTGTTAAGTAATTAGGATAATAAATAAGATTTATGGCTACTGAATCAATTTATTTTACGTTTAAAATAAATAAGCCAATTTGAGTTTAGTTTTAATAACAAATATTTTTGTGGTTTGCTAATATGACAGACTACCAAATATTAACATTTTTTAAGTACAATTTGAATAGATAACTAAATTGGTTTTCTTGAAAATTATTAAATTTTATAATTTTTACAGAAAGGAACCTTAGCTAATGAACTGGAGCGACGAAGAATTAAAGGACAACATATGGATGCAACTGAAGTTGTACAAATATTTGTTGATATCTGTGAAGGTGTAAAAGCATTCCATGAAGCCAAACCAGTTCCTCTCTCACATAGAGATTTGAAGACTGCTAATATATTGTTAGATATGGATAATACTCCTATTATAATGGATTTAGGTAATACTACAATTGAATATGGCTCACCGAACTCTTACTTAAATATCGTATTTACATATTATAACATTTTGACCCAGTTGGGATAGAAACAAATTCACACAAATTAAAGAGTCCTGGTAAACTAACTTAAAAGATTGTGAAAACACAAGTAAATTCACTTCAGGAAATTGTATATAATAAAGAAATAACGATAAACACTCATATTATAACTAAGTAACACTTAACTTACCTTTTTATATACAAACCAAGTTTAATTTGCAAGTAGGCATAAGCCTATCTGCGTATTCAAAATGTTTCACATTTCGAAATAGTATTAGCGTAGAGATTTATTCGTGTAATGTAAGTTGTAATAGAGTTAAATTTCAAAAGCAATAGAATAGAATAGAATAAATTTATTACAACACAATTTTACAAACAAACAAAAGAAATACATAATAGAACCGTGTTGTAAAAGCAACCCCAACAGGTAAAAACCCAATTACTGGGGCGCCATCTATACAAAAATAAAATACGTCATGCCTAAATTAATTAAAACTATGAAACAAATAACTAAACAAAACAACCAAATACATAATGAAACACATTATATACAAATAAACAATAATAATGAAAACATAAAAACTAACATATTATACCTAGCTGTTGAGTCCTATCAAAACTTGCAAACCCACAGTCAGCGCTGGTTTAATGCAGACAAAGTCTCCCTGCGGAACCTCGACAAACCCCAAGAAACATCCACCTTGTGAGCGACCAAATTGTACAGAGCAATTGACGAGTTCAGCGGCGACGACGCATGAGCATGGGTTCTAATGCGCTCCTGGTAAAGTGGTCGTCTGATTCTCATCCCATAAGGTGGACCACACCAGCATATCTGTCTTAGGCTCTCAGGATCCTCAATCATGCCACACATAACTCCTCTCAAGAAACACAACCTCAACAAATTTCTCCTAACTGCCAACGAATTAACTTCAAATGCACTCAAAAATTCCCTATATCTTATTGTCCAAATTTGCTGGTTATTAAATCCAAATTTTTTATAAAATAACACACGCAAAAATCTTTTCTGAACTTTTTCTATCATATTTACATAGTATTTTGTTGATGGGGATGTATAGTTTATTAAACAAAGTGTTATAAAATTGAAAAAGTGTTAAACCAAACAAAGTAAGGTTATTGGTGAGTATGCTGCAAATGCAAAGTTGCATGACTAACTGAATACGACGTGCATAGAGAACAGCTGTTTTACGATTGCGTTCGGTAGTGAACAAAGATACAGTTATATGAATTTACAAAAGCAAATAATTACGTATTTCGGACAAAGTAAGACTAATAAAGGTTAAATATCATTATAAACATTGTGAAAACATAAATATCTTAGATAAAACCAATAAAAAATAAACTTTGTAATATATTTTGTGTACGTGACCAGAAACACCAGCCACTTATGGGACTAAGTAACGAAAACAATTGTTAGAGATACTTGCAACGGCACTGTCTGTGGAAGCCCGGCAATAGTTGAACTAAAATATGTACTTTAGCATTAAACCTTGTACTGTTCAGACGTACTTAATAAACTCATAACTAATTTCAAATGAAATAAGTTAAAATATACTTTTAAAAAAATGAAGGAAGAATGTATAGATAAAATACCATCAAGATGAGAGACAAATTATAAAATTTACATAATTAAATAATTGGTAAAGTACCAAACCAAATTTGAACTTCTGCAAAGGTAATATCCATCTAAATTTTACTATTTATTGCAAAACAGTGACTTTTATTTTTAAGTGAGCAATAATCAACTAAAATCAACCATCATTGATATCAAATTTGTAATTATTTAAAGAACTTGAACTATTTTAACACTTTGTAACATTCACTAGCTTTAGATATTTTATCCTGTATAGACCTAAGTTTTATATTTCTGATTGCATATTTAATAGACCAGGATCCTTTTAACCCGAGATAATAGAGTTATAATTTGTCATTTGTGAATATATTTTTTTGTCTTATTAATAAACAATCTTGTGATTGTATATTTAAGTGCTCTATAAACTTATAATTTTTTTGTATACCTGTAAATCTGAATATAGCTTACAGTGGTAAAAAAAAAACCAGTAAGACTTTTGTCTATAATAAAGAAGTATTGCAAAACAAAGGCTTAGTTATAAAACCTTTTTATTTTATAATTGGCTTTACAACATGTGTCTATTTTAAGGAATTCATTTAATAAAATAAAAATAGTCATTTTTATTTTATAATATTATTAAATTTTGGATTGCAAAAATACTCAATAACACCGATTCTTTTATATTCAATTTTACAATACTTTTAAACAAAATTTAACCGCTATTTTATTTTATTTCACAGGTAGCCTACTATTTAATAATTATGTATTTTCTCTGCGATTAGAATAATCTGTGCAAAAATTTTGCTCTATTTTATGCAGAATATCAGCATATTTTAAATAATATGTTAAATACAACTGAGTTAGTTAAAAGCCAATTTAAAGACAAAAAAGGTGATTATTTTAATGTTTTAATATATAAATTATTAATATATGCCTCCCTTCTAAAACTTATACGAGGTTTGCTTGAAAAAAAAAACAGACAGAAATTAATAAATTTTTGCTATATGAAAAATGCAAATTTTTGTTTATTTACTTTTCTATTGCAGTTGAAAAAATATATTTGTATAACAAATGTTTACATATAAATTCAAACCTCTTTTATATGGACACTTACCGTTCCTGATATTTTGACAGAAGTGCCAGGTATATTAGAAGAGTTAAGAAAAGTGTTGAAAAATCACATATTTTCTATAAAAATATAGTTGTTTTTAAGAAAACAAATAAATATGAAATTTTTTACAATATAAAATGTAACAGTTACAGTAAAGTCTGCAGTTTAGTACAGAACACAGTAAAATTTATTTATTCATGATTCCAGTACAGTACATACAAATAATATGTTTGAGAAAATTTTAAAATACAGTAAATAAGAACAGTGCTGTAAATAGACATATGATACGAATAAATTAAAACTACAGTAAAAAAAATAAAGTACAATACTAAATTTGCACAGTAAAATGACAGTAATATTTGTTTGTTTCAAACTGTATAATTTGTTTTACAATATAAATCATTAAGTTTTGAAATTCAGGTTAACTGGCACAAGCCTCTTCTAGCGGTTAACTTCACAATTTGCATGGTTAGCGTACTTTATGATGTATTCCTTTTCTCATAAGTTCATTTATTTACAAGGAGCCATTGTATGCTATAAGTAATGTACGGCATAGCCTAATTACAGAAAAATACGCAATTTTTGGCTACACAAAAAATACTCCAGAATGTTTACCTAATGTGTAGTTTTTTTATGATTGCCATATTTATCTACAAGGGTTTCTAAATAAACAAAAAACTCAATTTATTTGGTTTCATTCTGATGCCGTTCCGGGAATAGTGTATTTAATATGAAAATTTATCTAGCTAAGTTTCGGCAAAAAGTTAGTGGCGTGTCTCGGTGCTGAAAAGGGTGGTATGTAGGACAAAGATGTAGCCTTTATGGTATATCAAAACATGGCCGTCGGCCAATTGACTTAGTTTCTTAATTTTGATTATAGCTTTACCAAATTAATGTTTCTTTTCTATTGAAGTCTTTTTAATGAACTTTCAATAAAGAAATAATGATTTTAGATAGTATTGAAATTTAGTTTGTGAATGTGTTGTGTTGTGGTGTAATATTTAAGTAGGCTTAAGCCTAGCTAATAAGTTAACCTAACATAATTTTTACAGTTTACAAGTTATTCTAAATATATCAATTAACATTTCTGGACACTTGAACAATTTAACCTTTTAATTCTGATTATAAGGTGAGATTTTGAGATTGAACTATACAGTTTTGTCTTTAGTTACTTTAGACTTAAATCGTATTTGTTATTTGTACATTGCAATAGCCTAATTTGTAACGTGCTGCCGCTTTGCTCGCCGTTTACAAAACAAATTTATTAATAATAATCAAAAATAAAATGAATTTTTGACAAGTTTTTTCTAAGTTGATTTTAGATAAAAAAATATTCCTTTCTATGTAACAATTATTTGTGCTCTTATACCTTCAATTTATGTATTTTACTTTATTTATTAATCTTCTTCAATTCAATAAATTACTATCCCCCTAATCACAACAAAAACCATCAAACATAACCCCAAATTAAAAATAGGTTATAGCCCTGCCAGATTTGTGTTTGTCACAGCTGACGGGTAAATCTTTGTTACGTATGGTGTGTTTTAATATCTGTGTGTTCAGTTGGCAACTACTGGGCGACTCATCTTAGAAGCATAAACTCAGAGAATATGCCGCCAAAACTATGTCACTGCGGCCGTCAGAACTTGATACACACCGCCATCTTATTTTTAACTTAATTCTACACTGAATTTAATTTTCTTTTTAGGTTCATCTTTACCATGAAGTACTTTGCCAGGAAGGAAAGGAATCGAATTAACAAAACATAATAGTTGGCATTCGTTTTTTAATGCCCCATTCTACTTCTTAAATAAAACAAAGAAATCAAATAGTTGGCAAACCATAAGTTAATCTTTTTGAAAACAATCACTCGCACATTCACTCCCAGTATTTTTAAATTTAAACATACAACTATAATAAAAATTAATACCTTATAAATGCAGACTTATTTTTATTGAAATTTTCTACTTACGTACGTTTTTTGTGTTATTTGAATTTATAGTACACTCTATTAACAAACAAAGAAAAATGAATTTACTTTAATTTATATCGTTTTTTTTTAAAGAAACTTATTTATAATTTAGAACACTCAGCCTCAACACTGCCACTGTACTGCATTTTCAATGTAACACTGTCTATTTCACTTTAGAGCACAGTTAATTTTAATAAGAAGCCTCTATTACTCGCCAGCCATTTTGGTTCTGATACGACGCTTCCTTTTACAAACTTTCAACCTCGCTAACTCCTACAAATATTGTCCGATCTTCACCATTTTTGTTTTTACGTGATCACACAGTCTCTACTAAAACTTCGCCATAACTTAAGGCATATTTCTTTAAGAAATACCGCAAACGTCTATACTGTTTAATGATTCCAGTCCAAGTGAAGCGACTCGATGTTGTCCCTTCTAATAGTTCGCGCACTGACGTCATCTCGCATGATCATTCTCGACCAATCAGAAAACACTTTTGTGTTACTTGCGACCTGCTTGAGGCTAAGAACTTGTATTATATTGTTCGACACCTTGACTTTGAGGCTATAGTCTTGTGACGTCATCTATTTCTATTCCAAACCTATCCTAATATTGTCTTTATCTTTGTAATTTTCTTTTGTAACAAAAATTAAGTGATTTATATTAATTAAAAACAAAGCTGCCTGCATTCTCCCTTTGGATTTCTATGTTTATTACTGTAAAATGTTATTTTAAATTTGCCTAAATCATCCAAACTTTGCAATACCCCTCCTTTTACGTTTCACCTTTTATTTATTATTCTAATTCCCTTAAACTCACATATATATTACAAATTGTTTTATAATTCATAAAAATTATTCAAAGGATACGTACTGTTTTAGTTTCTTCAATGATGGTTCTTGTATAATCTTCATGGTAAAACTATAATTTTAAACATTTAGTTTCTCTTGATGTAGGCCTACATCATTTAAATAAACGTTTTTGTACCTGATAAATGTTCTAATCTATAATCAAAGTATGACGTAGTGCAATAAAATTCTACTTTTGTTGAATCTAATTAGAATTATTGCAAACATTCATATCCTTTCAAAGACTAGTACAAGTATAAAATAGCACTGTTAAATTTTGCTCCATGCTCATGAAATAAGTTGAAAGAATTTTTATTTACCTACATTATTTTGTTTTTAGGCTCGGTCGCACCAGCTTGTATTAAAGTATGTGGAAGTACAGAAGCTCAACACTTACAAGATATTGCTAGTGAGCGTTGTTCTATGCCTTATAGAGCTCCTGAACTGTTTAATGTAGAGAGTTACTGTATGATAGACCAAAGAACCGATATTTGGGTAAGTTGTTTCTGTTTATATTTATAAAAAAAGTTTTGCGATATAATTTCTACTTTATCAGTAACAGTTAGTACATTCATTTGGTCTACAGAAAGAAAGACGTAGTAATTTCAAAATGAATGTAATATTTACTTTAAAAAATTAACATGCAAACATTTGTATAGTTTCATATCTTAAAAGCAAAAAAATTTAATCCTTAAATGATCACTCCTTGTCTGTACGTCTGTTACATTTCCTTTTCTTTGGAACAGATAAAGGTATCATAAATGAATAAAAGTTACACACACATATTCCAGTAATCAGAACAACAAATATTTTATTGTGAATTTTAAGTTTGCTATTCTAAAAAATATATTTTATGGTACTGCCCTGTGAGGTATAGTTTTAAAGGGCTTTATTTATTTAAACTACTTTTAGAATTTTTTTATATGTAGTTTTCTAGATATTATTGAATGTTGCTTAAGAGTTCATTCATCGTCTTCTATTTCCAAAACTACTACATCTAAAATTTTGAAAAACAAGTAGTGTTAGAGGTATATTACAAATCATATAAGTTGTAAAAGTATAAAAGATACTAATTTTTGTGACATAATAATAAAAATGTATTTTCCCTTACTAGAGCTATTAACATGATACTGTGTTTGAGAACTGTCACCTCCTTTCATTAGTGTCCTTTGTCAATGTATAATTTGTTCCCACTAAGGTTTAAATTGTGTTATGTTATTAAATTTAAAATAGTATATACATATTGATTTGCCTCCTGAGCTGAAGTAGTCAAATCTAACTTAGGTACATACCTCAAATAACCGTCGACAGTTCCAAATGGTGAATTTCGGTGCCTGTTTGTTTGAATACAGTAGAACCTCGATAATTCAAGTCGCAGTAGTTCGAGGGTCCGGGTATTTCGAGCTGTGCTTGAAAAATTCAAAAACTGCTTTTTTGACTATTTTAAAGCTTTTAAAACATCAATTGTAGCGTACCTTCGAAATTACTTTGTTACCAGCCGTTCCATTACGTTTAAAATGCCAACTAGTCTCTTGAAGGTGACAAGGGATCGAAATGGCTGGCTTGCGTTCACTTGGCGGGCTTGGCGACACACCACAACTCACAGATAGGTAATGAGTCATCATTGGGTCTTGCCGACACCGCTTATATCTCATGTCAACTCAGACATACACCAAATACTTGTCCGCCCCTCTTGTTATTCTAAAAATAGTTCAATTTTAATAGTAAACAGTCAGTTTCCACAGAAGTATGTGCGCTAATATTGATGTTGTGTAACATTATCAATTAGTGAGTGCATTTTTTACTGTTTTTTATTAAAAGTGTATTAGTTTTTTAAGTTTTAATTTTGATTGTGTTTTGTAATGATGAGTGGAAAAGGTAAAAAAAAGTTTGTGATAATTAAAATTAAATTAGAGGCTTTGAAAAGATTAGAAAATGATGAAACCTTGAAGAAACTTGCAGTTGAGTACGGTGTCGGTGAAGTAACTGTAGAGGAATGGCGACGTAATAGAGATAAAATCTAAACATTTTCTACAATTAAATGTTCTAATATTTAACTAGTTAAAACATTAAAAAGTATAGTATTCTTTATTTTGTCCATTTCCCCGTGTATTCCGAGTTTTTTATAGTTCGAGGTACAGTCAGCCCCAATTAGCTTGAATTATCGAGGTTCTACTGTACATCTTTTTTTTCTTCTTTCTTTTAAAAATAAAGATGTATTCCAACAAACAGGTATTTATAAGATTAAATGTTCGGACTGTCCTATGTACTACATCAGGCAAACGGGCCGATCGTTTAAAACTTGGTTTTCTGAACATATTCCAAAAAAGACACTATTCACACAAAAATCTACATTTGCCGAGCACCTGGTACAGAATTGGCACACAGTAGACAAAATCGACACCAGTATGGAGATTTTACACAAATGTAGAAACTCTCCTTTCATGTCGTGTTTGGAGGAAATGCATATTTACAACGCATTCAAGTATGACTATAATAATACGTTAAATGAAAAATTGAAGTACAACTCAAGTAACATACTGTTACACCGCTACCGGAAGACTAGCACCGCTATCAGTGCTAGACTAGACTCACAATGTGGATTCAAAGTATTCCGAGAATCTACACTGCACCAAAAGTACAATAGAGTAGCCAAAGTAGCTGTAACCGGGACTTTCATGCTAGCACGGAAAAACTTACCGGAAAAACTTACCGGGCGAGTTACGTAAAATATTTTTCATTATACTACACCGTGTAACTTGCTGGCGGCTCACTGTTACAATGGTCCCTGTTCGGGCACCATTTTGTGACGTGCTGTTGCTTGCCAGCCGTTTACAAACAAATTTATTAATAAAAATTTAAAAAAATAAAATAAATCAAATTTTGACAAGTTTTTTCCTTCTAAGTTAATTAATAAAAAAAATATCCTTTTTGCTGCGTAACAATTACTTGTACTATCATATTTTCAATTTGTATACTTTACTTTATTTATGTATTACCTTTTTCAATTTCACAAAACATTATTCCCTTAACCATAACAAAAACAATCAAACATAATCCCAAAATTGAAAATAGGTTATGTTGTGGCCAGATCTGTGGTTGTCACAGCTGACTACCAAATCTCTGTTAAGCAGATTGGTTTATTCATCTGTGCGTACAGTCATCAACTACTGGGCTCCTGACTCCAGAAAGACGAGATCTGTGTTCTGTACACAGACCCCCTCCCCTGGAACCCAAAGCTGCGGCAGATAACCGACGCCATTTTTATTTCACTTAACCTACACTGACTCTAATTTTATTAACAAGGTTCATTTTACCATGAAGTACTTTACCAGGAAGGGAAAGACTCAAATCAACGAAACATAATAGTTGGCATTAAAACTTTTAATGCCCCATTTTAGATTTCAAACTTACATAACAAATAAATTGAAATTTGGCAAACCATGGCTTATGTTAAAATTGCAATCACCGAACATTCATTCTCACTATTACTATTAAATTTAAACATACAACAACCTTAAATTATCTAAAACCTTTTGAATGCAGACTTATTTTTATTTAATTGTTTACTTACGTACGTTTTCTGATTTTATAGTGCACTTTATAACTTACAATACAAAAATGAATTTACGTTAATTTAATTTATATGAAAAAATAATATCCCCCTGAAAAAGTTTATAGTTTATTCAAAATTTAGCCTCACTGAATCACTGAATTTAAGTTTTTTAAGATTTGTATATGTTTAGTTCACCTTCATACCATTTCACTGTTCAAGAAGACCCACGCTATCCACCATTATAAGATAGTTTTCTATCACGCACATTTTGTGAAAACTTTCAAAGTCAATTACTTTGAGCTCCCTCGTACGAATTTCACTGTTTGACTTTTTTTCTTATGAAACACTGTCTCTACTAACGCTGTAACATGTTTTACTCGTATTTCTTCTCGAAATACCGGTAAAAATTTAACTTATTGCAATATCGTATCACCACATCACCAGCACATCTGGTCTCTTCGGTGCCTGTTGAACGAGTTAGGACGAGGCTTGCTCCAAGCTGTAGACGCTGTAACAGGATGACGTAATATCGCGCGATGTATTTCCACCAATCATTGGCGTCTTCTTATTTTTCTTTTGTGTTCACATATGCGTTTCGAGGCTAAATGTCTGTTTAATTTATTAACTACACTCTTCGCTTGAGGCTATCTTTCGATGACGTAATCATTTTATATTTAATAATTATCTGAATTATTTGTCTCTTTAAATTATAAAAATTACTTTTCAAATTAACTTTTTGTGAGTTAATTATTTTAAAATTAAGTTTGTCTGCATTCCCCTTTGGATTTCTATGTATATTACTTTTCTACAAAAATGTGATCTTTAAAATAGGCTAAATCATCCAAAATTTACTTTACTCCTCCCTTTACGTTATACCCCTTATTACTTTATTAAATCCCTGAAACTCACATGTATTACAACCGAAAAAGCAACATACTTTTAATCAAAACATCTTTTTATTAAAAAATAATAATTAAAACTTGTTTGATTTACTGTTATATTTCCATTGACAAAATGAATCAGCTGTTTACATAAAACTGACATGTTTATTTTTATTTGTTAAATAAACTAGAGAACGGTAAAATCAATTTAATGTTTGTAGTTCCTTGTTGTCATGCCCCCTCAACGCCACCGCTCTCGATCCCGTTGTTTGCGCGCATATACTATACACTTCGTTTTTATAGCTGTTGTACATGGCTTCGTTAAGGTAAATAAGTACAACTTGTTTATAGCTGTCGTACCAGTCTTTGTTCAGGTAAATAAGTAAAACTAATTTATAGCTGTTGTACCTGGCTCCGTTCAGATAAATAAGTAAAACTTGTTTATAGCTGTCATATCAGGCTTCGTTTAGGTAAATAAGTAGAACTTTTGTATAGCTTTCGTACAGGTAATTAAAGTAACTCTAATTATACTGCCCTGCTAAGCACAGAAGTGGTAACTGCAGTTCACCCAAATTGTAGAAAAACAACAATGAAGTTTGAAAGCTGGCCATATCTGTACAACATATTTTCATACAAACATCTTCTAAGCTTATAATAATTTTTTGTTTAGTAAAATAATACAAAAAGTGCTAAAAAAACCCAAAAAGCACAATTTTTATAGCAGTTACGATTGATTGATTAAAACTTCATGCTTTTGAATACTTAGCTTGTTGGCCGTAACTACATATTACTTGGCATGTCTGGTGGAATCTGAGTAGATACGGCCCTAAACACCTAATAAAATGCACTTACCCCCAAATAAGCTTTGTAAAACTTATGGAATGCAGGCCTTATTATTATAATATATGCTCTTAATTTTTAACAACCACTTTAAATCTTAAATTTAGTGCCAAAATTAAAACTATTTCAAAATTAGATACAGAGTTAGAGGAGTTGCAATAATACCAAATTTGACAAAATGACAACCTTTTATTTTATAAAAAATTTAATAGTAAAAAAAGTACCAATTGATATTAACTTTACAATAAAAAGGTGTATTTAATAACAAGACAATGATTTTTAAAATCTCAGCAAAAACTAGCAGCCTGACATAAGTGTTATTATTACAATTAGAAGACACTAACAAGTACTTTTAACTATTAACCAGCAAAATATTTTGGTTTACCTCATAAACAGCCATTTCTAAGCAATAACATATTAGGCTACACTTTTAAAAAATTGTGTCACATTTTAGGTGCAAGTAAGCCAGCCCTACTGTTAACAAAAAAAGTAATAGGCCTGAATAAAAAAATAGTTAAAATGGTTTTGGCCAACGGTTAATAATAGGTACAGTTTAGGAGCTATTGAAAAGCATTAATTTTAGTAAAAAAGGACAACATAGCTTAACTTACAACAACACAGTAATTGCAACACAACTTTTATTCTTCATCAGTTCTTTTGTAGGTTAGTACAACTGTGTCTCTATCACAAAAAAGTTAACTTTGGAACTGTGGATGTTTTTTTTTTTAAACAAATTAGCCTATTTACAGCAAATATTTTTTACTATAAAAAGAACCTAACTTACAGGCTCTATTTTGTCTTGAACAAAAAACACCAATAACTAATTGGAGAGACCAGTTGTCTCCTAGTTAGTTGCTTGTCCTCTTTAGTCTTCATCATCTAAACCTCATCATCATCTGTTGTAGTTGGAAGAGAATTTCAGAACTCCAACCTGTTTTCTGGCACAATGCTATTCTTCCCGGTCACAAGCTTTTGCTTTCGGTTGATGGAAATTCCTCGACAGCTCTGGGCTGCACTAGGGAAAGGAACTCCCTTGGCTTTTGCTTCAGTACTATTAATTATATCAATACCACCACAAGCAACTTCACATTGAGCCTTATTGTTTGTTACACTAAGCTTACTTGTGCTGCAGCTGGAATCATCATTTGTAACAGTTTAGTCCTATATTCGTGACCTTGTTTGATTACGAAAGAAGTTTCACTGTTTAAAAGTTTCATTATTAAATCACTTTTTGAACACATCACTAAAAACTAACAGACTCAACTAAAACATAAACACTGAACTAAATAATTAACCTCAAACCGTTTTGCTCAACATCAGCTGTTGTAAAAATATATAAGCAATTGCCAACATTACTGAAGTAAAACAGTTGAATCTAAAGTATGCTAAGCATTATTAGCCGTAAGTGTACTATACTAAGCCAAAAAAGTTGAAACTGTGCTAGATATAACCAAAATTGTATAGTATTTGTCACTTAGTATAGGAGCAACTAACTAATGCAAACCAGTTGAATCTGTCATTTGCTAAGCTGTATCAGTTGTGAGTTTTACTATGCCTAACAGCTGTAACTGTGTTAGATTCCACCAAATTAGCTAAGGATTCTTCATTTACTACTACTTAGCTTAGTAAAGTAGTTAAAAACTGCACTTACGGCTGACAAAATAGGAACTTTTATATAATATTTTGGGCACTTACGGCCATTTTACACCAGCAATAGACTCCATAAATTGCATAGCATCCCAAGGTACCAATATATATGGACAAAAATGTCAGTTACCACCTCTGTGCTTAGCAGGGCAGTATAGCTGTTGCAACTGGCTTCGTTCAGGTAAATATGTGAAACTTTTTTATAGCTCCTGTGCCTGGCTTCATTAAGGTAAATAAGTAAAACTTGTTTATAGCTGTCGCACCAGGTTTCGTTCAGGTAAATAAGTAAAACTTGTTTATAGCTGTCGTAACAGGCATCGTTTAGGTAAATAAGTAGAATTTTTGTATAGCTTTCTTACCTGGCTTCGTTCAAGTAAATATGTAAAACTTGTTTATAGCTGTTGTACCTGGCTTCGTTAAGGTAAATAAGTAAATCTGTTTATAGCTGTTGTAACTGGCTTTGTTCAGGTAAATATATAAAACTTTTTTATAGCTTTTGTTCCTGGATTCGTTAAGGTAAATAAGTAAAACTTGTTTATAGCTGTTGTACCAGGCTTCGTTCAGGTAATTTTATAGCTGTCGTACCAGGCTTTGTTCAGGTAATTTTGTAGCTGTTGTACCAGGCTTCGTTTAGGTAAATAAGTAGAATTTTTTTATAGCTTTTGTACCTGGCTTCGGACAGATAAGTAAGTAATCTATTTATAGCTGTCATAACTGGCTTTGTTTATAGCTGTCATACCAGGCTTCATTCAGGTAAATAAGTAAAACTATTTTATAGCTTTTGTTCCTGGCTCTGTTCAGATAAATAAGTAAAACTTGTTTATAGCTGTCGTACCAGGCTTTGTTTAGGTAAATAAGTAGAACTTTTGTATAGCTTTCGTACAGGTAAATAAGTAAATCTAATTATAGCTGTCGTAACTAGCTTCGTTCAGGTAAATATGTAAAACTTTTTTATATCTGCTGTACCTGGTTTCATTAAGGTAAATAAGTAAACCTTGTTTATATCTGTTGTTTAAGGCTTCGTTCAGATAAGTAAGTAAAACTATTTTATAGCAGTCGTACTTGGCTCCGTTCAGATAAATAAGTAAAACTTGTTTATAGCTGTCGTGCTTCGTTTAGGTAAATAAGTAGAATTTTTGTGTAGCTTTCGTACCTGGCTTTGGACAGATAAATAAGTAAATCTATTTATAGCTGTCGTTCACAGTATAATAAACCAAATAATTTGTATAATTCACATTTTTTAATAAATCCAAATCAGCAATTTTATATAAGTTCCTCTTATAGTTCGATAACAATATTAAAAAATAACATTAACGTCAAAGATCTATGCAGTTAAAATTAAATAGCAATGTTCATTTCCCTTTACAATTTTATGGTCATTGGAATCGGGAATCGATTTCTTGGAATCGGAATCGATAAATTTGAGAATCGACCCATCCCTAGTTTTGAGTTTTAATTTATCACTTGACAATGGAAGGTTAAGATTTCCGAAACCGGTAGTCTCAGAAATTCGCCATTTGGAACTGTCGACGGTTTTTGAGATATATACGTAAGTTAGGGTAAAATAGTAATCAAAAGTTACATATGATTTCCTATGTCAATATTATAAAAGAAAGAGTTTGAATTAAATCACTCTGATTAAATGAAATTCCGAATAATTTATTATACTGTATAAAGGGTCATACTGTTTTCAAAAGAAGATGGTGTCAATGCTCCGAAGGCAACCCATGTTAATTTTATAACTTTAAGCGTTATAAAAATAAAATATAATTGTAAATAAACTTGTTAAAAAAAAATTAAGTCGAGAAAATTTCAAATAGAAATTAAAAAAATTGTTCAAATTAATAAAAAGATTATATGTGAATTATTCTTTGCTTAACACTTATTTTATTATTTTATTTCAATGAAAAACACTCTGTTTAAACTACTTTATTTTCAAATCAAAAAACTAACATTTAACCTCAAAAAACTTACTTTGTTTACCTTTGAAACATCTGTCAATCTTCCACATATAATTCCATCTATGCATCATATCTTTTAATTATGCATATCATATTTTACACAAAACATTTTATTCCAATTTGATTTACCGGGGTGTGTTTCGTTACTGCAAAAGTACTCCCTTACATGGACAATTGTGGGAACCAATGAAATTCAAAGCATCGTGACAAATAACTAAACGCTTTACTCGCTCGTTGTCAAAATATCTTTACACAAGAAAACTTTTAACTTTAAATTTCTGTATACGCCAACTTTTTAGAGTCCTTGTCGATTTGGTCTTCAAACTAACAGTTCTATCCTTCAAATATCAATTTCATTTCTGCAAAATTATCTACCTTAAATTAACTCCAACCTCTTCGCAGACCTCTTCTTCAAAAACCACGTAGATACCATACAATTATTTCATAACAACGATTCATTTCCATAACGTAGACATAATCTTAAACTTCTCACTACCGACGACCATAATTTAACTTCGCAGACATAACCTCCAATTTCTTTTTTACAGACTTATTTTGCTTCAATTTCATTCCTTGATGACATGAAGTCGACTCCTTTTTCTAGCTTTACTTTATAAAATTCTTAGTAATCCTCTTTCGGACAAAACTCTTTTTATTATTTATTACCTCTTATTATTTGCTACTAAAAAATATCTCTACCCCCTCTTAAACCTGTTATTTAAAATTAAAAACTTATTAATTTCCTAAAAAAAAATCAATTATTTATTAATTTAAAATTGCCTTTATTACCATTTATTATTATTTAGAAACAAATTTTTTATTCAATTTCAACTTAACACATTAACCTTTCAACGTGTGACTTTTTATATGAGAAACTACCCCTGCTGCAGGACTTTTTTTAAGCTTTCAGGATTTATGAAACATGTTTGTATAGTAACGTTAGTAACTTACTTTTTTTTTGGAATATTTTAATGACTCTTTTACTAAATTAAACAGCAGATTACATTCTTTTTGGTAATATCAATAACGCATGAGTTTTTTGTGATAATATATTTACATACCAGTCAAAAGTTAGTTTTAGTGTGTTAGTCTTATCACAAAACACATACCTGAGAAAACACTAATAGAACTAATATAAAATATTCAAAACACGATTTCCTAACGTATGCAATCAACTAACAAACATAAAACACACTATAAGTGATCAAATGTAAACAAAGAGTAGTAGACACAATTGTCACAAACTTGTGTGGTAAAACAGCTGTTCCACTGGTGAACTTATTTCGTCAAGAAATTCAACAGAAATATCGTATGTTTTTTTTTCAATCAGCCAATTCTGCTACAATATCTACAATTATGCTACATTATGCTGCAATATCGATCGCTTCGAGATAGTTTCAAGTTTAGCTGCTAGATGGAAACATCTGATGGAATGTTCCTGAGCGTACGCTATACGTCAAAACGCGCCGAAGGAAAAGAATTCCCGGCGTATCACGTACGGCAAAACACGTTGAAGGGTTAAAGAATCAAACTTCCTTACCATATCTATCACTAAAAAA
>JAGFPH010000100.1:431227-448398 GCA_018207615.1 Philaenus spumarius
GAAGGGTTAAAGAATCAAACTTCCTTACCATATCTATCACTAAAAAACAACTTATTTACATCTAGGCTATCTGTCTAAACTTTAACAACACTTCCACGCGTAATCTTTTTACACCTTCTAGCCGGCAACTTCAAAATATGTATGCCTAACCTACGCTTACTTCTTTTTGTTATTCTTCCATCTACGGTTAGTCTACTGTAACCTAACCTATACTCCACTTTGCCTTCTTCTGTTTACTATTTTCTTTCAAAGCTTCAAATAAATTTTGAAATTAAATCTAGGCCTATTAACTTTTTCAATTTGAAATTCACCATTCTTCCTTCTTACATTTTCAACACTTGATTCCTTAAAATATCCTACATTACTCAAATCACCTACGACGACTTCAACCATTTGGTCACTCTCAACCCAAAACTATCCTCAACTACCATGTTATCGCTGCTTACTTCCCTAACCTCTACTAACACACTACTACTACTAGGCCTATCATTAATTTCTAATTCCCCTGAAAACTCATAAACTTTATTTACAATTTGAACTTCTGAAACTTCTACTGCATTTACTTTACTGGTCACACTCTCATTCACTTCTACCAATTTATTTCGAAAAGATATGTTAGTTTCATTTACTTTATTGTTATCTACTTTGTAGGCCTATTTACACTCTTAAGAATCTTACTAAATTTTAAGTCACTTTCTGCTTTTAAATCTTTACATTCCTTACGTATTACTTCCATTTCAATTTGAAGTTTATCTATCTTCGTATCAACTCTTACACTTAACCCCTTAATGGTCTCTGACGTATATATCCGACAGCGAGAAATGGCAAAAAAAGGGCCACTGACGTATTAATCCGTCGTCAACATTTTGTCTCGTTTTATTTCGTTTTTCGCCGTATAAATGCGTCATGTAGTGCCTGTATCATTCACATTTGAATTTATCGTTAGTCTAATCGATATATCGATATCTGCTTTTATTTCGATCTACTTATTTCGATACTGTAGGCCTACTTATATCGTTTGAGTTTCACGTACGTTGTGAGTCATTCTATAGTCGCCTATTTGTTATTGAGTTGTAGTTAGCAGTTTTTATATTTTATTTGCTTGTTTTATCTAAAAACAAAATATTTAGATTGTTTTATGTTACTTTTGTTACTATATAAAAATGTTATTACTAAGAGAAGTGTCAGTTTCAGTTGTGAAGTTTTGCCAGGTTATGTTAGGTTAGGTTACGCTAGTCCATGCATTTGTAGACATTTTGTAGCAACCAAACGAGAACTTAAACTATAAAAATCTATTTGTAAACATTTGTGAAAACAGTGGGTAAACATTTTGAGTGGTGAATTTGATCAATCCTGAACATCACTGGACGTAGTATCAGCAGTTCATTTACGAGGTAGGATAGGTTAGGTTAAATTTAATTATTTAAAAAATTTACTTTAAATTGTTTTTATGCTTATAAAAAGTGTTTTTTAGGTTACTATTAGATATTACAGATACAATTAAAGAATAAAAAAAATGGAACATAATAGCTTTTTTTGGTGTAAAAAAAATGGACCTTTAAGGGGTTAAGTTTTCAATTTTACTGCTCAAATTATTGTTACTTTTTTTGCTCTCTTCAAATTTAGTACTCAAAAAACACATTATTGCCTCAAATCTATCATCCATATTTTTATCATCTGACTTAACCTTATTTACATTTTCTTTTATTATTTCAACTACCTCCAAATCTTCCACTTTACTCCCTACACTTAAGTTAATAGATTGATCCATATCCAACCCTGAATCATTAAAATCTTCCATTTTGTTAGCCATCTTTCAAAATTATATTCAATAATCTATTGAAAATATAAGTCATTCGTCACAATGCCTCAAAAATCACAAGAATCACCACAATGTCCACTTCACTTTCGTTTCACAGCCCCGCGTTAAAGGGCACCATTTTATAATGTTAGCCCCACGTTGGCAAGCCATTTTATAAATAAAATATAATTAATTGTAAATAAACTTGTAAAAAAAAAATGAAGTCGGGAAAATTTCAAATAAAAAATAAAAAAAATTGTTCAAATTAATAAAAAGATTTATATGTGAATTATTCTTTGCTTAACACTTATTTTATTATTTAATTTCAATGAAAAACACTTTCTGTTTAAACTACTTTATTTTCAAATAAAAAAACTAACATTTAACCTCAAAAAACTTACTTTGTTTACCTTTGAAACATCTGTCAATCTTCCACATATAATTCCATCTATGCATCATATCTTTTAATTATGCATATCATATTTTACACAAAACATTTTATTCCAATTTGATTTAACGGTATGTGTTTCGTTACTGCAAAAGTACTCCCTACATGGGCAATTGTGAGAACCAATGAAATTCAAAGCATCGTGACGAATAACTAAAATGGCCTTCGTAAATCGTCATGGTTGCTTACCAGCACCGCCATCTATATTGAGTCTGTGTTCTATATCACCATAAACGTTGTGCTATTATATTTTTTATTAAGTGATGTAGTTCTTTTGATAATTATTTCTTTTTAAATGTGTTACAACTGTTTGTTATGTGACCTTAACATTATTTTAGACTGTTTTTTAATATGCACTGTTATTTTTATCAATGTTCAATTTTCACACAAGTATATAACGCACTTTTGTTTACCAATGTTTTTTCCTATCCATTAAAATTTAAGTCTGCTCTTTTAGTTTTATATTATAGTCTACATATATATATTTTTTACCTTTACACTTTTTAACTTATTAAAATTTACTTGTTTTGCGTCTTTGATTTATTTATATATACAGTATGTATATACAATTCATTAAATTTTGATTACTAGATCTTGCATCTCTTTTGTTACTAGACCCATCATTCTTTATTTAGACATTATAGGAATTTACTTGTTTCATCATAATTCTCTATCACACGGATTGTATATGTCACAGGCTCAAGCCACATTAAAACTTTTTTATAATTCTTCCAACATTGTTTGAATTTGTAGATTAAATTATCACATTTAATAATTAATGTTATAATTTTTAAGTTATAAAAAACATAATAATAAAATATTTTAATATTCAAAAATAAATTGACGTTAATTATTTAAACTCTATGACTTATTTCTAAGAACGACTCCTAGCCAAGATAAATCTTGTACATTTGAGCAGCAAATTTCAGTAGAATTGTAGGAATAAACATTATTAGCATTGGTGGTTGGTTACTATTCAATTATATAAATTCCTTCTTCAGTTTTTCTTTAAGGCAATGAATTGCCTCACAGCCAAAATGTAGTGTTCTATGTCTTCCGTAGCACGCCTACATCCCAAGGCATGCACTTTCACATTGCAATAATGAATCAGCTAAGTTGAATAGGTGGAGTTAATCCATCTTTTACATTGAGCAGTGATATAATAAGTCTATAAAACCAAAAAGATTTTTTTCAGAACCAATACCAACGTGGTTGTGTAAAACAGTTCATCTAATTCACCTAAAATAGTTATTTGCCTCAAAATCTACAAACTACTTGTATCGATCCAACCAATCAGAATGGCGTGTAGGGAGGGTAGTGCGAGAGAGACGGAGTACCTATCCCACCACACTTCCCCTACCGAGGCTAGGCAGTGCGGCATACAGTCAAGTCTACAGATGATGGCTTTTTACACACCAAATATACAACTCGGTCACACACGTCTGAGCAGATTTGACACTGACTGTACTTTTTTTACTTTGTGATTGAGACTGACTTTGGTGGGAGGCGTTCTTTCCTCCGCATGCGCAGCCCGCTCGCCACTCTAAATGCGTTGTACTGTACTAATGTGGAATAGACCTCTGAAGTTATAAATTATTTATTCAAACAGTTTTCCTTTTACATTCCCCCAATCTTAAATTGTATTACAACTTATAATTTCCATTCCATTGAAAGTATTCAAATACTAAGTGCTATCAGGATTGAAAAATATTTCAACAGTTTAATGTTTAAAGTTAAAGTGGGTTTATTGCAAACAAATTTGGAGGCTTATGTAAGGGTAAGGCGTCAAAATAAAAAAAAATGTTCTTTAATAATATATTAAATAATTGTTAATGAAATGCTTCTATTTAAAATATAATATGTTTTGTATATTGCAGTCCCTTGGATGTGTCCTATATGCAATGTGCTACTTTAAGTCTCCATTTGATGCTGTTTATGAAAGAGGAGATTCTGTAGCCTTAGCTGTAATTAGTGCCAATGTTAGTTTTCCAGAAATAACGCCATATCCAGAGGTATTTATATCTAAATAATTAAATTAAATAACACAGAACAAACACAAAAAGCAAATAAACATTATAAGTTTAATTATAAAATTTGTGGAATATATTTTGTTTTTAATATGTTACAATTTTTAAAGTAAGTTTAACATGGTTCTTGTATTTGTTTCAACGTTTAATACATTTCTGATGTTATTAATTACAAGTACATTTTATCAACTACGGTATATCTCTGTTGACAGTATTTGCAGCGTACATTTCAAGGGATTGGGATAGATTTGTGATTCTGTTTAGTTGTGGTTAGGAATTCTTGTTTGTCTATATTTTAACAATTATGTTTATCTCTTTAACACCCTAGCTTTATAAACAACCCTGTAAAATTATAAGTTGTTCGCCACAACGTCCCAAAAAAAACCATCAAAGTCACCATGACACCCATTTCGCTTTCGTTTTACAGCCCTGCGTTAAAGGGCGCCATTTTGTAACGTTAAGCGTTACAAAAATGAAATAAGATTGATTAAAACTGTAAAAAAAAACATCTGGTGTGCACATCACACAACTTTCCTTACCAAAATAGATGCTGTATCAATTATCAAATTTCTCGAGCGAGAGATTGATGATACCATTTTCGAGTTAATAATTTAAATGTTTGTGAGAAAGTATGTGCCAGTTTCTGGTACCGTTTATTATTTTATTTTTATATTCATTACCATAGCAACTTGACTTAAATATTTATATCATTTTATAATTCTTCAAAACCAACAGCTTTTTCTAGGTTAGAACTTCAAATGCGGTACTAACTTCAAAACGGTTAATCCCACGGACCTGATTTTGGTCTCAATCGATTTCTAACCTCACAAAATGTCAAATTTGATACCAAATACGGCTAGTTTAAAAAAAGACATTTTTACCCCCAAAAACGCCCTTTTTGGGGGCAATTTTTGAAAAAATGGAAAAAGTTGAGTGGGGTATCGTTTTTGACATTATTTTGGACGCTGAATCGAATGAGGCCATTTTCAAGTCGATAGGACCAGCCATTTCAGAGATAAAAAACAAAATAACTTGGTTTTTGTAAAAATGTGCTAAAAACTGCTCCCACGGTAAGACACCACCTCCGATTTGCTTCAAATTTACATGGGTTTAATTGTTTACATGTTTGAAGATATCCTGTAAATTTCAGTTCGATCCGTCCAGCCGTTTGCCCTGTGCACTCCGGACACACACAGACACACAGACAGACCAATTGCCAAAAATGCATTTTTTGGACTCAGGGGGCCTTGAAACGTAAAGATATTATGAAAACTCGACATCGAATTTTTGGGTCGATCGCAATACTTACCTTACCTAGTATAGGGTAAGGAAAGTAAAAATGATGCTCATCGAAAAACTTGAAAGATAAAAAAAATGTTTCAAACTAATAAAAAACGTTGTATGTGGATTATCACTCACCTACACTTCATTACTCTTAATTACCTTTAATACTCGTCGCTTATTATTCAACTTTAATTACAAAAAATACTTGTCTCTCTTTAACCTCCACTACAAAAATTATTCACCATGTAACTCACCTTAACTCCAACTTACAAATCCACATTTCATCTTAAAAAACTTCCTTTATTTTACCTTACAAAACTTCTTCACTTTAACTCTTAAAAAAAACTTAATATTCCACATATAACATATCTCTATGCTTTCTTGACTTACTATGCATATCATTACTTATAAAAATTCTTATTTACTCTTAATTTCTCAGGTTATGCGTTCTTGACTGCAAAAGTACACACTAGATGGGAAATCATGGCTAATCAAAGGAATTTAAGACATTGTGGCGAAACAACTATGCTTTTTACTCACTCATATTGTTCGAATAATTATACAGACACAAATTAATCATTATCATGAAAACAAAATAGAACAAACTATCAACAATTTACATAAGATATAAGTTACAATTATATTGAATAGGTTAAGACGCAATTTAAAATTAAATGAAGTTAGGCCTATCTATAAAAAAGTTTAAAAATTTCAAATGCAGACTGGAATTATTATATTACATGGCCATCTATACTCACGAAATTGTTCAAGACACCGTTTATACCTAGGATTTTCATGATAACTTTGGATATTTTCTCACTTTACGTCCTCCACACACCAAAAAACCATAACCGCGTGGTCACCTTTACACAAGTTCCATTTTCTCTGCTATCACTCGATGTATTTTTACGCCTAAGCGTACACTAACGCTACACCATTAACAATTTATGTTCGAAAGTCCATTTCTTCTCCTCCGTACTAAAAAACCACCTTTCCTGCAGAAATCTCTCTAACAAGTCACACCAACCAACTCAACTATACGCCATGTTCTTTCTTCTTCTAGCGGTACATTGCCTTCTCCATCAACCAAAGTTTCACCATCGACCAAATCAAGTTTGCTCTGACACTATGCACTGATATAGAAGTTTATGTTATAATTTGCTCTTTACATACGCTTTCCTCAACTTTATTATTTTTATTATTAAAATTGTTTGTTATGTGACCATTTATTTTTCCTTTTTAATTGTTCTTTTCAACCGCACCACTGTTTTTAGTTTTTTTATGAGCTCTTCTACACTTTATATACTTTTATTCATTAATGTTTTTAAGTCTGCTTTTTATTCTTTATTATATAATCTGCTTATTTTTTATTTTATGTTTATTTGAATCATTATGTTTTAACTATTTTGCGTCTTAAATGAATTTATATATGTATATATGAATTATAAATATTTATTATTGTATATTGCGTCTCTTTATCTACCAGACCATCCTTCTATGTTTTAGTCGTTATGGGAATTTACTTGTCAAATTTATGATATTTCTGTTACATGGACTGTATGTGTCACACAGTGTGGTTTCCGACAGGGAAGATCATCTATCGATCAGCTGGTTTTGTTAGAGTCGGCCATTCAAAATGCCTTTCTTCTTCGTCAGACACTTGTTGCGGTGTTTTTTGATCTTGAAAAGGCATATGATACGGCTTGGAGAAGAGGAATTCTAAATACATTACAATCTTGGGGTATTCGTGGGAGAATCCTAGCATTTATTAAACATTTCCTATCTAATCGATATTTTAGGGTGCGTCTTGAATCCACCTTATCAGATCGATTTTATTTAGAGAATGGTGTCCCTCAAGGCAGCGTACTTAGCGTCACATTATTTGCAGTTGCTATTAATAGCATCACTGCTAATGTCCGATTACCTGTCCACTGTTCTCTTTTTGTTGATGATTTTGCCATTTACGTGGCAACCAGAAACATGGCAACCGCAGAACGAACACTGCAATTAACGATCAACAAATTACAAACATGGTCCAATCAGACAGGATTTAAGTTTTCCGCTGCTAAAACTAGATGCATTGCTTTTACTCTTCGCAGACAACATTTTAGTCCCACTTTATACCTAAATGGAACTCAGCTTCACTCCGATAACACTGTCACATTTCTAGGTCTTATATTCGACCATAGACTCTCTTGGAACCCACATGTGACAAATTTAAAATTATGCTGCATCAAGATCTTAGATATGTTACGGGTTTTAAGCGGTTCTCATTGGGGAGCCGATAGAACCTGCATGCTGCGTTTTTACCGAGCTCTTATTCGATCACGAATTGTCTATGGGTCCATAGTCTATTCGTCAGCTAGGTTATCGGTTCTTAAAAAGATTGATTCTGTTCATAACACTGCTCTCCGTCTAGCATCCGGAGCTTTTCGTTCTAGTCCCATTAGTAGTCTGCTTGTTGAAACGGGTGAGCCATCGCTCACGCGACGCAGAACTGTCATATATGTGTAATTTGCGCTCCAAACCTTTGCACCCTTAATATAATATTGTATTTAACAATCCATTATTTGCACAGTACGAATTCCGTAAACAATCAACTGCTCCCTTTGGGATCAGAACCATCCGTATCCTCAATAATCTGGGGTAGAACTACCTAATATATACGAAAATACACCATGTTTTGTTGCTCCATGGTCGATTAGAAAACCTCATGTCGATCTCTCATTGTCTAGGTATCTAAAACAAAGTACACTTGATGTTGTTTGCTGTCAGGAATTTATATCCATATGTAAACGTTACCCATCAAGTCATATTATTTTCACTGATGGTTCCAAACTGGACAATAGAGTCGGATGCGCATTTGTTCTGTCAGGAAACAGCTTCACTTATGGATTACCATCTTTCTCTTCTGTATATACAGCAGAACTTTTTGCAATAATCAAGGCACTCAATATTGTTCTACCAACACCGGAGCACCTTCTTATATGTTCAGACTCTAGAAGTGCACTTGAGTCCATTCAAATATTTACTCTCCTAACTCTTTGGTCAAAGATATTCTGTGCTCCATGCACAGACTTTGTCTAAGGGGCGTAGGGGTGTCGTTTTGCTGGGTTCCGGGTCACGCCGGTATGCAAGGAAATACTATAGCAGACCTAGCTGCTAAGGAAGCCACTTCCTTACAGCCTAGCGTGAATAAAGTTATGTCCTCCGACTATATGTCCTTTTAAAAACAAGCCCTGTTTAGACAGTGTGTCCTTTTAAAAACTAGCCCTGCTTAGTCAGTGGGAAGAAGAGTGGGTAGCAGTACAAGGAAATAAACTCCGCCAAATTAAAGATACCATTCGGCCATGGATATCCTCAAACCGCCAAAGCCGTCGAGAGGAAGTGGTGGTTTCTCGTCTACGCATTGGCCACTCTGGGTTAACCCATGGGTTTCTGATGCGTCGGGGGGTCCACTTCTTTGTCCTTACTGCTTAAATCGCCTCTTAATTAAACACCTCCTTTTAGATTGCAATAAGCTAAAAAATGTTCGTAAGAGGTTTTGCCTACCAAATTGCATTCGGAGGATGTTGGGTGATGACTCCCAAACCATTAATATGGTGTTAGCATTCCTCCATCGGTTGAATGTAATTGGAAACATTTGAAAACAATACACATTTACTTACGGAACTTACATGCCATGTTTAGATTTAGTACTTGTTATTTTAATTAGAGTTTTATTCATTGTTATGTAACAGGGCCCTTTATAGCCCTGTGACAAGTTGTTACTGTGTAATTATTGTTGTTAGCGTTGTTATTTTATCGTGAATTGTCTGTAGTGTGTGTAAATTGAAAGTTAAATTTTATAGCTGTGTGCGATCGTATGAGCATTATGCGAATGCTCTTTGTTATCTAGGCAATGATAACCACTTAGGTTTTTCGCCTTTAAAAACCAAAAAATAAAAAAATAAATAAAAACTTGTATCTATCTTTGTTTTTAGGTGTAGTTTTGATTTGAAGTACACCCATATAGTTGTATTTCGTGTAAAAACGCAATTTTTTGAGAAAGTTGAAAAATTTTAACATAGTCTTATGGGTTGCCATGTTGGTTACAAAATAACAACGAAATAGTAAATAAAGCGATCAAAACAGCTGTTTATAAACAAGCCAATTTATACTGTTTTATCAGCTGTTCATTGCATAGTTTTTAATTACTGTTAAAAAAAAAGTTAATTTATACTGTTTTGGCACGTTGGAATTAAAATAAATTGGGCCTGATTTAATAATTTATTTTGTCAAAAAAAAAGGTAAACTTGGCAAAGATGGATAAATTCTAATAGTGAATTTTGTAATATATAGGGCTGGCTAATTTCTGAAACATAGTATTGAGAGGTTATGTTAATCCTGCAATAATTTTTACTATATTTAGGCCTGGTTTCAAAACTTTAGTTGACAGAAGATAGTAGAACTAGGACTAAAATCGTAATGAAAGCCTCTCACGTTTCTAAAGCATGAATTTTAGGTTATAATTAATCTTGTAATTACTGTTAATATATTTAAGCCTGGTTTCATAATTTTACAAACCTATGTACAAACAAGCCAAAGATTAACAAGATTCTTTAGAGAATTTTTCAACTGCGAGCGAAGCGAAGCAGCCATCTGAGGTCCAGGGGCGAACCCCTAGTGAGGTTAAACACTATTACTATGCATAAATGTATGTTGAAGCAGCAAGCACTTATAACATTTTCCTTTAGAATCACAAGAGGAAACCTAATGTGATTTACCAAGACAATTGTCACACCATCTATTTTCCTGAATAATGTAAAAATTTTTGTGTGGAGATTTTGATATAGATTGTGAACATTGATATTTATTCTGAACATTGATATATATTATGATTGTTTTGTTTCCAATAATGAGAATTAGTTTTAGATGAGATAAATAAGTGTTTTCGCTCGATGTAACTGAGTAGATTGAGATACTAGATTTGGATTTTTTTATACAATCACTGTGTTTAATGGACGGATTGATAAACAATGATAATGCATTCATCTTCTACAAATTTGTATTCTTTACTTGTTTACAGGAAATACACGAATTGATATCTGGAATGTTGAAAGTGAACCCGATGGAACGTCCATACATATACACTGTTATAGAAAAGAGCCAAGACACTTTAGCTAAATTAAGAGGAGTGGCTTGATCAGATGTAGATACAATTTTCTACACAAAAATAATCAAGATAACCATTCTATGCTTAACTATATTATTTATAACAAAATAAACATTTAAGATTGCTTTTACAAACAAGATTAAATTTTCAGATTTCTGTTATGTAATATTAACCAATAGGATTAGAAAAGCTCTAAAAGTTCTATTATAATATTAATATAAAAAATTGTGTGATGTCAAATAACAGAAGCTAGACTTTTTTTACAGTTTAATTAAGAACTTTGACTTACTAAGATGCATTTAGAATAACTTAATTCTTGAGCTGTAAAGTCAATGCAGATGCATTTACAAGGCAGTTTTATTCATAGTCATTGGAATTCCAAGCTTAAAACTTGCAGTATGATTTAATTTTCTTCTACTCCTGTAGAAATCATTTCTGTACCTTTATAAGTCAAATTTGATTAGGGGAAATGTACAATGAGGAGAGGACCATTAAAGTTCAATTTTATCTGAGACTGAATTAATATGCTTTTAGGACATATTGATTTATCATAAAACATTCTACCATCTTGTGTTTTCTTACTAGAACAGATAGGTCTTAACCAGGGACGTATTTAGATACCTGCCACCTTTAGGCAGTGAAATCCCCCCCCCCCCCCCTCCCGATGTAACTAAAATGACCCCATCCCATGCCCATTGCTAGCTGAGTACCTAGAAAAGCTATCGGCAAGATTTCAACAGTTTATTTACAAAAAACTAAACAAAATAACTATCCTGCTGGCTAATGGCTGTTACAAAAAACAAAATATTTGAAACACATTTTAATTTAACTATAAAAAAGTAAGTACTTTTACTTAAAAGAATGAAATACAAATTTTGCTTGATGAATGATGTTTCTTCACATCTTCCTCCTTGATTTTATCCTATCAAAAGCATCAATAACTGTATATAAGTCTAGAGTTCAGCAGTTCTCTTTCGATGTTCAAGACTGCAAGCAAACAAAGTCTTTCTTCAGTAGATCGGCTTCTTAAATAATTTTTGATCCCTTTAAGGCAGGAAAACAATCTTTCTGCAGAGCAGTTTGATATAGGAGTGCACACACCACTCCCGCGACCCTCCCACTACACCAGCAGGAGTGTACTACAACACAGGTAGCAATGTAGGAAGTGTAGCAATGTCACCGTCGGACGAGCAGCGAGTTCACACTTGCGCGTTTATAATTTAATGTGTTCTAAACAAAACTTAACATGTAATCTACATGTATATTCAATCCCTAAATGACTTGCTAAACTTTTATTTTACTGAAATCAAAACTTGTAGGTACTACACCAAAAAATGAGACTTTCCCCAAATTTTGCCGCTCTAGGCACACGCCTAGTCCGCCTGTTCAGAAATACGGCCATGGTCTTAACCGTATGCATTGAATGGAACCAAAAGGATCTTACATTGTTAATAACTCAAATTATTTCAAATTGCACAAAAAATTATTTTAATTTTTTTAAATGACAATAATGTGAACATTTTAATAAGAAGAATATATTAAATAACTTTAATCATGTTAAGCCAATTAGATAGTATAATATCTAATGGTGACAAGGCCAATGGTCCATAACGCAATCAATGTTTGTTTCCAAGACTTGAGAACTTTTGGTTGATTTAATAGATATAATTCTATCTTCGCAAACTAAAACTACGGGGTTCAATTCCTGTGGGGGCTAAATTTTTTTTCATAATTCATGTTATGGTTTTCACGTGTTTTTTATATAAATTCACTAAAAAATTATGAAAGATTCAAGTGCACAGTATCTAGGACTACTCCTTGGCACCATAGTCTGCTGAGCACCTTGACTTGTTAGATGGCTGTTCGGTTGCGGACAAATGGTTAGCTCATCTCACAGAATCTTGGATTAACGACTATAAAATTATCAATCTATAGTCCTTCATAATGGTAATCATACAAATGAAACCTTATGTTTTTTGTTCGTGGCATTAACCAAACATGTTTTAATTATTTACCACTAATTTTATTAAACATTTTATAAATAGTTTGTATTTACATTGTGTAAATAAATGTTATCTTTTAAAATTGTTTCTCTAATTTATATATATAAAAAAAACAGTTTTTAATTAAATATGAACATACTGTAAATACTTTTGTATAATATATTTGTATTTGTAATATTAAATTGTATATATTCCATAAAAAGTTTTGTACTACTTTGTGAAAATTTTATAATTTCTATTAATTTCTCATATTGCTTTTAATTAATATTAAATTTATGTTGAAAATCAGCTAAATATTCAACAGAATATTTCAATTTAACTTTAAGAATATGTCTATATAATATTTTATTTTGTTACATATTTAATTATATTAATATTAAGTATGGAAAATATATTTTATTTTAAAATTAAAATGTGTGTTATAATCCTTATATATTATTTCTCAAAGGTGTTTTTTTGTCGCCAAGCGATAACTCCCTTAGTTAGTTCTTCATCAAAATTAATTATTCAAGCATCACTTTAAAGCTTATGTTTCCCACTATTGACAAATAGACAAACAGCTTAAAATTCATGTTTCCATTACAAAAATGTATTTAAAAACTTTTATATTATACCTTATATGGTTCCTAATGAAAGACGCCATCTTTTAACAATCTGTTTAACCAACATAACAGCTGTTAGATAGTTTATATCGCTCCTAATGAAAGCCGCTATCTATTAACAATCTGTTTAACTAACATGACAGCTGTTTTTTAGATGTTTTACATTCTACGTTTGTGCAAGTGTAATCTATCACGCAAATCAATAAAATTAAATCTACGTAGTATAAACTGTTGCGAAATTAAACTAATGTAACTAAATAAAAGTAATTTACTAAATTAAATCAATGTATTAAATAAGGTAAGTGGCCTACTCCTAATATACAAAATATTCGCACGGGTCAGCTAGTATAAACATATTTTTAAACAAAATAAAATGAATAGTATTATGTGATTTAAAAATTGCATGGTAATATTTCAGAAGCTGATTCTAAATCTAAAAATGAAGGGAAAACACTTAGGTCAAGGAGACCCTTTGTTTTGTGCAGACACTCATACAGTTTTAAATTATATACCAAATTTCAAGTTTCTACCTCAAACCTATGTGCAGAATAATCTACTATAATTATTTTTTAGATAAAGCCACGAAAAAGTTTAATTTTAGTACAAAAATCTCAAAAAATTTTACTTTCGGTCAAAAAACAGTCTTCTGGTTGTATTATTTTTTAGGCTAACGACCTCTTCTGAGCAAAAAACCAACATGTGTACCAAATCGGACGTAAAATCCGGCTTTTAGAATGCTAATACATTCATACAGGATGACCCCGAACTCTCTGGTCCCTTTTATTGATTTGTTCCTAAGATCGAGACAAACATATTTCACAGTATAAACATGGGTCTACAGTGCTTACTTTTTCGTCTATCTGTATGTGTTTTTTACAAAAACATTCATAGATTATGAGAAACTTTTAGGTAGATCATTCTACTTATAGGTTTGAGGTAGAAACTTGAAATTTAGTATATAATTTGAAACTGTACGAGTGTCCGCACAAAATTTGAAAATTTTTGTAAACACTATTTTAAAACAGCGGCTATTTAAAAATTGTTAACCTAAACTCATAAACCAATGATTCTATAAAAATTGTCAAGAATTTAAAAAAATTAAGACTAAACCAATATCATACAGGGTGCGGCAAAACCGACTAAGCAGTTTCTATCGATTACCACTAGTGTTGTGGTGGGGGTAGGAAGTCGCGCATAGTCTGTTGTTGTTCCGTTGGCAATCCCATTTCAGTAGCCAACATGGTTTGGACCGGTGCACATCGTGGGTTTGCCGTACGGGCGTATTATGAAAACAACAGATCTGTGATCGCTACACAACGAGCATTTCGGCGACGGTTCAACATTACGCGCAACAATGCCGTTCCTAATGCAACCACGATTCGGTCCTGGGTTCGACAGTTGGAGGAAACTGGTAGCACACTAAGAACAGACACACATGGCAGACGCATATCCATAAGAACACCAGAAAATGTGCAGCGGGTGAGAACAGCAGTTCAACAATCACCGATGCGTTCTGCACGAAAACATGCTGTTGCATTGGGGATTTCAGACCGCAGTTTGAGAAGAATTCTGCAGTTCGATTTGAAGTTCCATCCCTTCAAAATAATGATTGCTCAAGAATTGCGCCCAGCAGACTATGCCAAGCGTCAAAATCTGTGTGAGCAAATGCTTGCACAGATCCATCCGAATGCAGCGTTCTTCAGTAGCGACAAGGCACATTTCCACCTAAGTGGATATGTGAATAAACAGAATTTTCGCTACTGGGCTGAACATAACCCCAGAATTACTCAAAAAAGACCACAACATTCGCCTAAAGTGACAGTGTGGTGCGCCGTATCGCAATTTGGTGTGATAGGCCCGTACTTTTTTGAAGAGGAAGGCGTAACCGTTACAGTGAATTCCACACGTTACGTTTTAATGTTGCAAAATTTTCTGCAACTCAGAATTGACGAGATTGTTGAAGAACATGAATTGTGGGACTTTTGGTTCCAACAGGACGGAGCTACGGCTCACACAGCTCGAATTTCACTTTGTGTTTTGAGAGAAATGTTTCCGGGACGCCTCGTCTCTTTGAGGGGTGATGTCGAATAGCCTGCGCGGTCACCCGATTTGAGCATTTGCGATTACTTTCTTTGGGGATATTTGAAGGAAAAGGTGTTCAAAAGTCGCCCTCCCACCCTACCAGAGCTAAGAGAGTGGATTATTGAAGAAGTGAACGCCATACCTCAGGATATGTGTGCAAGAGCTGCTCGAAACTTCAGAGATCGTCTAAAACAATGTATTGATGCTAACGGCCGCCATCTTGAAGACGTAATTTTTAAAACTAAATAAATGTAAAATGGTATGTTCTACTAATTAAATTTTTTTTTTAATTTCTCTCTATATATGACATTTATTTTTTTTTTTTTGCTCCTCAAAACTGCTTAGCTGGTTCTGCCGCACCCTGTAGTTATAAGATCGGATAAAAACTAATTACAATATGAATTTTTACTTTCTCCCCCTATACCATAGTAAATGGAGAAAGTATTGTATTCGTCAGTCAAAATTTTCGAGTTTGAGTTTTTGGTGGAATTATCCTTTTTGGGTCCCCCTGAACCTAAAAAAGTGGTTTTCGGAGTGATGTCTGTGTGTGTGTCTGTATGTGTGTCTGTGTGGATGTTATCAGACCTAGAGCCTAAACCAGTCGTCCGATTTTGATGAAATTTGGTATGGAGGTACTAATCCACGGTATCTCCAGTCGTTTTTTTTCATTTTTGTTAATTTTTTATTTTTAAGGGTAATTTTCCCATAAAAACCCTTAAAATAACGGAAAAATCAACTTTTCTCAAAAACGGCTCTAACGATTTTGATTAAAATTTTATAGTTTATTAGGGACCTATAGTACTATAAACTGTAAAATTTTAATCAAAATCGTTCGAGCCGTTTTTGAGAAAAGTTAGTTTTTCCGTTATTTTATGGGAAAACAACTTTAATACAAAATCACCTCTCCTACCCCACCCTACAAGTCACCGTGACGTTTAATAATTTAAATATGTTTGTGAGAAAGTATGTGCCAGTTCCTGGTACCGTTTATTTAAATCGATATTAAAATCAATCTAGCAATTATCATATATCTTACACATGATTAAATTTTAAAAAAAGAGAAGCTTTTAAGTTAGGACCTTGAAATCAGCATCAACATGTAAATTTACGCTATGGATGACTATTTCAAATTTGAATTTTTTAGGTAAAACCATTTCAAAATGGTGGCTTTACCAAAATTTTAAATTAAAAATGCGTAAGATAAATAACAATTGTAATAAAAATAAGTTGAAGAAGCAGTGATGACCCCAGCACTAGCATCTTTGCAAAGTGACAAAAAGTTTATGATACCTTCCGTTCATGTAAACTTTGTGGAAATAAATGTTATTACTTTTTTTACTATCTTTTCTCATGTTATTCTGATGTATTGGTTCATATTCAAAAAAACTTTTATTTAGATTTTGCTATTATTCGTTTTAAAATTGTACATATTCATTAACCTAATTTTCCATTATTTTTAGAAGTAGAATTTGTTTGCATCTAAAGGCTGCCCTACATACGGAGATATGTATGACACACATGTATCTACCAACAAAATATATTAGTAGAATTTGTTTGCATCTAAAGGCTGCCCTACATGCGGAGATATGTATGACACACATGTATCTACCAACAAAATAGAATTTCTAAAATTAAGTTTCAACCAACTATTTGGGAAATTAATCTACTCACGAAGGCGCTGAATGTAGCTGCCTATGTGTACAAAATATATTAGTAGAATTGGTTTGCATCTAAAGGCTGCCCTACACGCGGAGATATGTATGACACAC
>JAGFPH010000100.1:451082-509340 GCA_018207615.1 Philaenus spumarius
GATAATCCACATATAGCATTTTTATTTTGATTTAAAACATTTTTTTTTAATTTTTGAGTTTTTTACCGAACCCCATTTTATTTTACACAGTATAACTTATTTATATTTTCATTTTTTGTAACCTTCCGTTACACAGTCCCTAGAGGCGCACACTTCTATTTTAATCTACCCGGACTGTACTAAATATAGTTCGGTCTTCAAACTCCGTGTACCGTCTTAATTCCCAACCCCCATTAAGAGCCTGTTGTATTTATTTAATTTCCATTATTCTGTTTACTGTGTTTACCTAGAGAGGCATTAGAGGTTATAGAAGTTTTGGGGGTTAATGTTTAATTTTACGTGAAATAGTGTAACTTTTATTGTGCTTATAAGTGTACAAATGTACATAGTGATTTTATAGTAATGGATATATTATATTTTAAGTGTTTATTGGGCTATTTTTGAGTAATAATGGCAGGTGAACCTCAACCTTGCACGAACAGATACGAATTTCATTCACCATTGGATGATGACATTATTTTTTGACCTTGCAAGAAAATGAGCCCTCTGATATAAATTCAGACAACGAATCCGACTATGGTAGTAATGTTGATGCAGTCGAGGCAAGAACTAATGATAACGAAAGATGAAATATACTGATACAGAACAAAGTGCAAGTGAAGCGGAAAGTGATGGTGAAAGCCTGTCACAGGATGATATACCACTTGTATACAGAGATGGTTACCTCAAAAAAGGTGGTAAAATTTACTGGAAGAGTTCTGAGCCTTCTCAATTAATTTGCACAAGACAGCAAAATATAATCGAACACCTTCCAAGATCCAAAGGAGATGTGAAAACGCTAAAAGCTCTGTAGAAACGTGGCAATGTTTTTTCCTTGACGAAATACTGCACAATATTTCAGATTACACACATTTATACTTTGATACGAATAAAAACAAATATTTCCGAGATCATGACTCTAAGGCTGAGTTGCACCAACCGGGATCAAATACCTAGATCAGTAAATCCTGGATCAATTATTTGATCCAGGTATGGTGCAATAGAAACCAATACAACTTTCCTAGATCCTGGATCAAATACAACTTTGATCCTAGATCAAAACTGATCCTGGTTGGTGCAACTCAGCCTTAATGTACTACAGTTGATGAAATGAGGTCCTTTTTGGTCTACTGTATTTTGCTGGAGTACTCAAGTCTTTGCATTTGAATGCAGAAGAATTTTGGGACAACGAGGGCATTGGCAAAGATTAAAATTTTTACTTAGAGTGCTGAGAGTCCATGACAAGAAAACCAGTAGACATAAGTATATAAATAAATATTGTACAGTCTATGAAAGCACTTTATGAAACAATTCATTAAAAAGTCTAATAAGCTTATGGGTTTTTATAGTTGCACAGTGACTACTCTGGGAAGCTACGGCAGAAGACTATAAACAATATATAAAATGTTTAACCTTATAAATGAACACATAAATGGATTATACATAATCATACTTTACCGTAAATAGACACTCGGTTATAATATTTTATTTTTTTAGTTTTAAATTTGTTGTTCTTGTTATATTATAAAATGTTAATGATATCACGTTTTTGGCAATATTTTGTACACTGATTTGATGACCTGATTTCTTGAAATAATTCCCTCATAAGATGCAGTTTAATAATTTTTTTGTACTTATTATTTCATCATTCAGAATAAAAAATAGTTTAAAAACAAAATATTGTATTCTAAAAATTAAAAAATAAAGTTATTGCAAAAATTATTTTTTGTTGTACAATTTATAAAATTATGAATAAAAAATAAAGTACTATATAATATTTTTGCTTAAAGCATGGTTTTTCATAAGTCAAAGTTAACGAATTGCACCATAGATAATATTATTTTTATGTTTGACACACAAATTCAAATAATTGAGTTGTGGGTCATAGTGACCCACAGCGACCATATTAAGGAGCATCAAAGGTGCAACCACTCTAGGGTTAAATAAACTAAATTAAAATTATATTTAATAGTCTATAAGTGAAACCGTATTTGTTGTGCTCTTATTTAAAATTGTGAAAATTAATTTATTATTGTCACAAAACTAAAAGTCAGTATATCAACTTATAAAAAATAAACTTACAATATTATTATTATAGTCACCTTATGTTAAATGGATATATCCAATTGGATAAAGCAGGTGATAATAAAATAAATTCAATTTCATGTATCGATTCTGTAGCATGGCATTCACCAAGATGTTATTAACTTCTAAAATCTACTAAAAAGTGTCCATTTAATAACTATATTTATTTTCATATGTTGATATATTTATTTTTATTTGTCGACATAAATTATATCAGTTTTGTCGTTGATTATGAGTCCTTAATCAAAGCTTTAACTCATACCAATTACGGAGCAATGGTATTTTAGACGTACTGTAATATATATATATATATATATATATATCCATTACTTCCTAAATTGTACAGGCTTCCTAATTTTTAGACGTTATGACTTTGTATGCGCCAACAAAGTATTAACAATCAACTCCTATAAAAGCGAGTTACGTGAGTAACAACTCCTATATTTTGCAAACGCAAACGTGTTTGTGCAAACATGGGTCCATACACTATGCAAAGATTTGCGCAAACATTCAAAATAACTTTCAGTTTATTTAGTGAAATTGTCGGGAGAGGATGTCAGACACGGATGATGCTTGTAATTATAATTGCTTGTTTAACAAAAAATAAAACACGAAAAAAGAAGCAGAGGATCTGGATGAAGGAATGGTTGAAGAAGAGAAATTAGTTTAGCTATGACCGCTGTCTGTGTTTATATGAACTTTTTTTCTTATTTTGACCCATAGAACCATTCCCCGAAGTTTGGCACTTTACTTATGGGACACTCTGTACAAATAGAAATTAACTTAACTAAAGCAAATAAACGGTACCAGGAACTGGCACATACTTTCTCACAAAACATATTTAAATTATTAAACAGATTCATTGTGACTTCATAATTTTAGGTGGGGTAGGAGAGGTGATTAAGTAGTAGATTAACTAATAAATGTTATTATTATTATCTAGAGAGAAAACTATTCGCTCGATTTCGAACAAATTTGCACCAAAAACGTCAATTAGGCCTGTATAGATGCACGAAAAAAGGTTTTAAAAATTTTGATAAACAACCCCCTTTATGGCAAAAAACCCCCAAAAATCTGGTATTATTATTATTATTAGATAAACGAGAATTTTTAGAAATATGCGGTTTTTTGCATATGGTAAGGTACATTAAAGGCTACAAATAAGCCAAATTTTATCAAAATCGTTAGAGCCGTTTTTTTATAAAAAAATAACCGGTTTTTTGCCAAAAAGGGGATTGTTTTTCAAAACCGTTTTTCGTGCATCCATACAGGCCTACTTGACATGTCTGGTGCAAATTTGTTTGAAATGGATCGAATAGTTTTCGCTCTAGCTTTGTATACATACAGACAGGCATTTTGTAATACCCACTTTTTTGGTCTCAGGGGGTCCCAAAACAGATATTTCCACAAAAATCTCAACATTGATTTTTTTTGCGATCACTATACTTTCTCTATACTATATATAGTATAGTGAGAGAGTAACATTATTATTAAATTCCTTTCCTTCAATTTAATGAGCGAAATTCATGATAACATTGTTATAAATTAGTTGTTAAAATGAAATAATTATGTAAGTTTTTGTTTCACAGTATTTACTGGAGGAAGATTGTGCAATGCAAAACAAATGTACCGGTATATACATTTTCAACACCCAGTTAAGAGTTAAACTGAAAGAATATAATGTTAAATTCATGATATATCAATTACCGTAAAATGATTTATGTAGCATTCAAATATAATAATTACATTTTAATTTAACAGAAGAAAATCACACCGAATAAACACTAGGAGAGATCTCATGTTTGCGCAAACACTATCACACACTTCAAACCTAGTAATCAAGCATAAAGGTTTGTACAAACTTTTTCAGTCTCGACTGATTCGCTTCAAACGTTTGCGCAAACAAAACTATCAGGCAGTCCGCACACGGGTCAAGGAAGCGTTATTTGTAAGCCTGGTCGTTTTTGCCTAGGTAAATGATTGGGGGACCACTAACGGGGCGTCAAGAGTGAGAAGCGTAGTCGTTTCGTTGTAGGTGCGTTTCAAGCGTTGTCCACTGCAGTCCTCAAGCTTAACGATCACGCATGTGGGTGGTTGCAAACATTCAATTCGAAGGGGAGGTTGAAACATAAAGGGAATTTATGATTAACCTAGTGATACGAGAAAAAATGTTGTAGAGAAAATGTAAGTGGAAATCGGCAAAAGATAATTTATGTGTTTTTTAAATACAGTCATATCCTATATATATATATATCATATATTATAAGGATTATAAAACTGTAGGCCTATTTGTTAAAAAATTGTATTATACTGTATACGTTATTGTATATTTAAAGAAAGATACAAATACTGTATTATTAGCGAATTTCCATAGGAAAAATGAGCTATTGCAGTGGCCCTTATGGTGAGATCCAAGGTCGGGAGTAGCAAATGAGCACCGATCATGGTCCCCAGAACACGTTTTGGGGTGTCATTAAAATTCATATATACCTTATATATATGTGTTCGCACTCTAGCGGCCGCATTTTAAGTCGATTTGGTCCAAATTTCGTACACGTGTTGGTTGACTGTGTTGCTCGGACGAGTTCGTTAGCCAAAAAAATCCAACAATCGGAAGTACGTTTTTTGACCGGAAGTAACTATTTTATGAGATTTTCTAGGAGAATGAAATGTTTTTATAGTTTTTTCCAAAAATATAAATGTAGGATGTTATTCTGCTGCACATTTTGTTTTTTTTACGCGACGTTATAGCTTGCTTGGTTCCCCCAAAATTGACCAAAACGTAAAATACCACAAAAGTACCCGGTTCGAAGCCAAGTGGTGCAAACTGGCGGGGCCACTAGGAGGAAACAAATTCTACTAATATATTGCGTACACACAGACAGCTGTTTAACGCCTTCGTGAGTAGACCTATTTCCCAAATTGTTGGTTGAAACCTAAAACAGGCATATAAACTTAATTTTGGAAATTTGCTTAACTCACGTCAGCGGTCCAGCTGTGTGGTCGAATTATCATTTAATCTCTTTTTATTTCATATTAATAGATCAATTGATTTGGAAGTTATTATATTATAGTGAAGAAATTAATATGCAAATATGTTTATATGTTATACGAAGATGTACAAATGTTTCCGAAGTTAAAGGAATATAGGTACCTCTTCTTTAAAATTGTATAAACAAATATATTGATAGTAAAAGGTTGTATTTGTATACACTTTCTAACCTCAAAGCAAATCTTATAACATAATATTAGTTCTATAACTTATATTTAAAACATAAAATTCACAAGAAATTGTAACAATGATTGATGTTGTAAATATAACCCTGAAAGTTGGAATGGAGCATGTCGATTCCTTGACGATAGCTTGACGACCCGTGTGCGAACGTAGAACAAGGGAAACGACTAATGTTATTTTCCACGCTTGACGATTGTCAAACGCCTCTCTCACGCGTAGTATAGGCAACGACCCGTGTGCGGACAGCCTCAGGCCTGTTTCACACCTATCCGGCTGTCGTGTAATCGATGCCGTAATCGGGACGAAGAGTATACGACTGTTTTCACACTTGCCCGACAAATGCCGTGATCGTGTAAACGTTACCCGGCTGTCGTGCTATTGGTGTAGGAAGTCGGTTGCCCCCTCTGCAACGGATGACTGTCAGGACTAACCGACTAATGGCGAAGTACACATCTAGCCGTCACGTGTCGTTTGTAGTTTCTACGATACTTTCCTCTTTCCTGGTTTTTTACTTTCTCCACCCTATACGTAGTATATGGAGAAAGTATTGCTTTCGTAAAAATGTTCGAATTTGAATTTTCAGTTGAATTATCTAATTTGGTGCTCCCAGAACCACAAAAAATTGTTTAGTGCAATTATCTGTGTTGGTGCTCCCTGAACCCAAAAATATTTTTAGTGGAATTTTTTGTTTTGGTGCTCCCTGAACCCAAAAAAGTGTTTTTAACGTGGTGTCTGTCTGTCAGTGTGTCAGTATGTATACACGACCAGAGAGGACACTATTGGTCCGATTTTCATGAAATTTGGTATGTAGGTACTAAACCCTAATATCTCCAGGCGTTTTTTTCATTTTTTGGAATTTTTAATTTTTAAGGGTAATTTACCCCTAAAAACCCATAAAAAACGACAAAAATGCAAATTTCTCAAAAACGGCTCTAACGATTTTGATCAAATTTTCAGTATTTATAGTGCTTAAGATGCCAAACAAAATGACACCACCCACTTTTATCAAAACTTCGACGTTTTATAATTATGAGGAAATGTTAAAAAATAAACAATTTTTTTATACGATTGACGTAGGTTGAATATTATTTTTTTGTTTTGTTCTAAAAAGTAGTAAATAAAATGATTAAAAACAATATTATTTTGACTACAATAAGTTGGGAGAAAGTTTGTGTCAGTTAACTGATACCGTTTATTTGTTCTTGTTTATGTGACAAATATTTTCTTTAATTGGCAGCCACTGCCAACAGAAGTGAAAACTTAAAACTATAAAATAACGGTGATTTTTATTTTCAAATTCACTGTAGTATCAAAAATTAAAATTGTATAATTTGTAAATTAAAATCATTAACATTAGTCTGGTTTTAAAATTTTTATATGGTTTATTTATTAATCAAAATATATGAAGGACTGCGCAAGCCCAGTACAAAACATAAATATACTTAATTGACATAATAATTATAGGCCAGTCGGTAGGGGTAATTTTAGACCAAAAGTTCCAATAATTTACAATACGGCTGATTTTTTTTATAAGTACATTAAAGTATGTAGATTAACATAAAAAAAGTTTACCAGTCCATCGATTTCCCAAAGTCGAAAAAAATCTAAAAACATTTTTTTTCGATATTCCTTAACATTTCAACCTGGGATGAAGATAAATAAAAATTAAAAATAAATAAAAAACCGGACCCAAGAACTAATTTTAATCGGATTCAGTTTAGAAAATTTTCAAAATATCAACCTAAAAGTTTTTTACAAGTTAAACATATAGATTCAAACAAGATCAAGGAGTATAAACCTTTTTATTATTTACTTTTAAAAGCACAAGTAGTAACTTAAAAAAGTATAATTTTAGACCTTTTTAGATTTTTCATCAAAACGCTTGAGTTGATCAGCTGCAGATCAGTCAATTTTTTAAATATAGTTTTTAAAATAAGTATAGCAAAAAACAATTGTGTTTGTAACTTCTGTACCAATTTGCAATCGATGTGTTCAAAAATATCGAAATGGAGTCGTTGAATCTTGAATCCAAAAGTGTTATAGTTAAAACGAGATAGGTAAAACAGAAGACTATTTTCAAGCGCCTCGTTTTTAAAAATAACATGATCGTTAATACTCACTACGAGTATTTATACTGGTGCATTCAACTTGTAAAACAAATTTGATGTTGATATTCCAAAAATTGACGAAACTGGAATATATTGAAATTAGTTCGTGGGTCCGGTACTCCTAAAATCGAGAAACCCATTGAAAAGTCAAGTGGCTCTAGATCGGGGTCATTTTCAAGATAACAAGCTGAGACTCAGCATAAATGTTTAAAATATATATTTTAACTCCTATGTCAAGTTTCAATTCGATATATTAAAATTCAGCCAATTTAGAATGAGCCAACGCTTTATATATGAATGAGATTTCAACTTTTAGTAGTGATTTCCCCTGCTGCAAAATACATACCTGCATTATCGATTTTTTTTTGCAGACAAACCATTGCTCGGAGGAAAGAAATACATATATGACCTTTTTTATTGAAAAATACTTCCCTTACACGGTGGTATTTTTTATTTTTATTTATCTTCAACCCAGCTCGAATTATTAAGAAATATCGGAAAAAAATGTTTTTCGACTTTGGGAAATCGATAGATTGGTAAACTTTTTTTATATTATACGAAATAAAAAATCAGCCGTATTGCAAATTACTGGTAATTTTAACCTATACCGACTGGGCTATTAATCAATATAATCAAAATAAATACACCCCCACCTAATCACCTAATTATATATGTTCATAATTTTTAAGTCGGAATATAAGTTAAAAGTTTAAGAAAAGATGCCTATATAGAGTTATAAAAATGATGGGCTTAAATATTGTCATAGAGTTTTAATTTTTGTATTTTATATACTTGTATAATATACAAAAATTAAAATTATATTTATTTATATTTGTTATAAATTTCAAACGAATAGAATGAATATTTTTATGAAAAAAATTTTTAATAAAAACATATTCATTGATAATTATGTGTTTATAAAGTTGCTGGCCTATTTAGTTTAAAATTATCGTAGATGTATATTTTGTTTTGTATTATTGTTATACATATATTATTGATGTACATTTTAAATTTCATACAAATCGGGTGTTTATTTTTAGAGAAAATGTATTTTTATCGAAGACAAGTTCATCGAGACTGCTTATAGGCTATACGCTAGTCTTAACGAAGTTGCATTATTGTATTTGGATAACCTAATAGAACTCCGATCCAATGCAATATTTCAATCCACTGGAAATTCGACGATAGTGGCGCTACCTATTGGGGAAATGACGGAAGCGGTGTGAAGCACTAATGCTACCAATAATTTCTCCCTAGCGCTACCTCGCTGCGCGATCATGCACTATATTTTCCCAACAACATTTTTTTCGGCACACAGCCCTCGTATTCATACATGATCTATTTTATTATTAATGATCTATGGTTGCATTAGGCCTAGATAAAAATCAATTTTCTCTTAAAATAATCATCCGATTTGTATGAAATTTGAAATACACATAAACAAATATATATAATTGTCTACAAATGACGGCGGATAGCATGGAGAGAGAAAGAGCGATAACTCAGTGTACTGTATATATGTACAGTCTGTATACAATGTATATTATTTTATCAAGGGCTAGATGTCGGTTACCCGACAGCCGGGTAAATGTGAAAAAGATCCACTTTCATACCGGCGTCAGCTACATTGATGTAGATGTCCAATGTCGGTTACACATCAGGTAGGTGTGAAACAGGCCTCAGCCATACATTTCAAACCTACAGTCAAAATGTTTGAAGTGTAAAGCCGCGTTTACACCAAATGTTGGCAACAAAATGTATTGCCAACATGTTGCCAACATGTTGACAACAAGTTGACAACATGTTGGTAACAAGTTGGCAACAAGTTGACAAAATGTTGGCAACAAAATAATTCGCTCCAATAATTTGATCACGTGAGAATAAACTTAATTCAATGTATAAATCCGTTTTATTTTCGTAACAAATGCTCAATTCCAATGTAAAAAAACTTTAAATGTTGAATAAAATAATTACATTCTCATAAGCAAAACTGCTTGAAAAATATTTTGTTTCAATTAAACAAGTAAGGTTATTAAAACAATGTCCAGTATATACCTATGCATTTATATATAGGCCTATGCCTATGTATACTTTAGCAGATTTTGTATAGTTTGTTAAATTATTACTAATACATGTACATTAGAAAATGTACATACAAAATTTTATCCTACTTATTGAAGTTTTTTTTATAATGTACGTTTAACCAAAAACATTTTTTAAACAAAAATATTATAACTTTTTTAGATTTTAAAAAACTGTGGCATGAGAGACGTGTTGTAGTTGTGTGACAAAATAAAGTCGTAGTACCGGTACTTAATGGTTAAATATTGAATATTAAATTAACTCCAAGCATAGTTTTTAAATTTTTGTTTTTGTACGTAGCAATTTTCGGGTTCCAAAGAACCTCTCTTTCCCTATACATTTCGATTAGTGCAGATATTTTCAACTTTCAACTGAACCTGACACAAACACACGTTAAAATGGGTTTGGCCTTGACTACAACTGGAGTGATGACGCGCTGTCTGGCGCGCGAAGGCAGAGTGGGGAAAGTTGTCAACTTGTTGCCAACAAGTTGCATGTCTTTTAGCGTCCGTCAACATGTTGGCAACATTTTGTTGCCAACTTTCTTTGATCTTTACCGACAACCGACTGGAAACGATATTTTTGTTGTCAACATGTTGGCAACATCCAAAAGTTGTCAACATTTTCTTAAAACTGCCAACAAGTTGATGCAACTTGTTGGCAACATGTTGACAACTCCGGTGTAAACGCGACTTAAGGTGGCCTTTACGTGAGTAGGTACTGAGCACGTACTGAGTAACATATAAAATAACAGCTGATATCACCCATCCCATCATCTGTAATGTAATACTTAAGCCTTGGTTTATTTTAAATCATAATAAACGGTACCAGGAACTGGCACATACTTTCTCACAAACATATTTAAATTACTAAACAGATTCACTGTGACTTGTAGGGTGGGGTAGGAGAGTTTTTTTTATTAAAGTTGGAGATTAACTATGTCTGTATGTATACAAAGCTAGAGAGAAAACTATTCGATCGATTTCAACCAAATTTGCACCAGACATGTCCAGTAGGCCTGTATAGATGCACAAAAAAAGGTTTTGAAACATTTTGAAAAACAACCCCGTTTATGGCCAAAAAACCCCCAAAAATCAGTTATTATTATTATTAGCTAAACGAGAATTTTTACAAAGATGCGGGTTTTTGCATATGGTAGGGCACATTAAAGGCTACAAATAAGCCAAATTTTATCAAAATCGTTAGAGCCTTTTTTTTTATAAAAAAATAACTGATTTTTTGGGGGTTTTTTGGCCAAAAAGGAGATTGTTTTTCAAAAAATTTCAAAACCCTTTTTTGTGCATCTATACAGGTCTACTGGACATGTCTGGTGCAAATTTGGTTGAAATCGATCGAATAGTTTTCTCTCTAGCTTTGTATACATACAGACATACAAACAGACATTTTGTAAAAACCACTTTTTTGGACTCAAGGGGTCCCAAAACGGATATTTCCACAAAAATCTCAACATCGATTTTTTGCGATCACTATACTTTCTCTATACTACAGTATAGTGAGAAAGAAAAACTAATCGGCAAAGAAAAAAAAAATACTTAAACAAACCCAGTGTATATTATAGTTTGAGGTTATGTTTACAACTTCAATCGTTATTATTTCTTGTGAAGTTGATTTTTTTAAATATCAGTTATATAACGAATGTATGCATAATATACGTTATAATATTTTCTTTGAGGTTATAAACAACTGTTTATAAAAAATACAACCTTTTATCATCAATATAATATTTGTTTACACAAATTTAAAGAAGATGTACCTGTTCGTTTAACTTCGGAAACAGTCGTCCGTTTTCGTAACACATATAAACTTATTTGATTATTAATTTCTTCACTGTAATATTAGTAAGTTCTAAATCATTTGATCTATCAATATGAAATAAAAAGCAATTAAAATATCGTATTTTTATCTTTCTTTAAATATATGATAACCTTCATAAATAAAAATGTTTAACACATAAGCCTACAGTTTTATAATTCTTATTATTGTACACATTTACCGAGTTAAAATGTTGTTTTTAAATAGTTTGTTTTTTAAATTATGTATTACTGATGTGTATCTAATTAATCAGCCTGTGATTTTTCACGGGAGCTTACTAGTTTTATAAAATAATGTATAATAAAATGTGAATGTGAAATACTGTAATGTAATTTCACTTTGCCACCTATAGTACTATGCCACCTAGATTCTGACTTGCTTTATTATAACATTTATAACACATGTTTTTAAATTTAAAATACGTTAAACTTATAAGGTACTAAAACTAAAACGTCTAAACGTTCTAAGTCGTCTAAGTCTAAAAGTAAAGGTATAAAAGTCGGTATCTTTTATACCGACCGATACCGATGTACCGATTTTTATTGAAGTTGGCGAAGTTGCCCGTTTTGATAGACCAGACCACATTATTATCTCTGGACCAGACGAAAGTGCTCTTGTTTGTCAGTTGCTAACAGTAACAACAAAAGTTTAACACTTGTTTGTTAGTACGGCTGCTATATATTGTAGTAAGTAAGAAACAAATTCATTTTGTAAATTAATTAAATATGAATTTTATCATCTCATGGAGCTTAGATTCCGTGAAATGTTTATCATCACTCCTGCCAGAGAATTTATTTTTTTTTACTAACGATTCCTGAAATAGTTTCATCTTATATTAAAAGGTAGCAATTTGTTTGATTTAGTTATTAATTTTGTGGAATATCCATAAGTCTTTCTTTCTGTAGCCTACCTTATGGGGTAAAACAGGTTAGGCTAAGTCATGCAGGAAGGCTAAGTATGTTAATTCATGTAAGTTAGGTATATGATCCTGCTGATTGGGGAAAGCATGATAAAGAAGTAAATGATGCTGTAAATTCCATTTGAGGATAATAATATGAGAAAACGATGTCGATCAAGAAGTGTTTATGGATAAGGTTAGTTCAAATATCAATGGAGTTAATCCAATTAACTAAAAAAATTGATATTGTGTCTAATAAGATTATACTACAAATATAGTAACTTGAAGGCACATTTAAGATTATCAAAGAGGTAAAGTTTACAACTAGCTAAATTGCTGCAGAGGTGCCAACACCTAAAAACATAGCCTGAAGTATTTACTTCGTCTCTAGTCACATTAGCCTATTAGGTGACTAAGTTGGTTAGGCCTGCATTACACTATCAAATTTCTTTGTCAAAGATCTTTAATGTAATTTTTTTGATGCAATATTTGATAGTGTAATCTTTTATCAAAGTTGGCACACGTCAAATTTTAACACTTCTTATAGTCCTAGGGCTCAGGCCTTTAAAAGTTTATGATTACCTACCTCTTGAGACTTCGTATATCTCTTATTTAAGTCGAGTCAGACAACATTTTTATTTGCCACAATTCTCGGTAGCGGGGCGTTTTCCTTTGAGAACCCGGCAAAGTCATTGATTTGATGAGGTAAAAAAATTTATAACCTAAACAATAACTTAATCTTTCTTTTAATCAAAAGTTTGTTTTAAGTAGAAAGCGAAAAACATTTTGTCGGACAAATATTATTGGTCATTGCTGCGCATCCGACATCCCGAACATGGCAAAGTTATGGGGGTCAGAAAATTTAGTACCTAACTGCTGATTTTTCAGAATCGTTTATAAAATATAATGTGTAACTAAGTGGTAACCTTGTCCGACAAAGTTTTCGGGGCATACGTGTTGTCGGGCGCCTTAAAGTTAAGGGTTTCATGCAACCCTTATATTTATGACCTAACATAAAATTTTTATTTCATATTTTTTGTAATAATATTTCAAACACATTGAACCATCTGTCCGACAATAATGTTGGGGATTTTCGAAAAACATAGCCTACCTACTAATTAAGAATATATTAAAAGTAGCATATATACATTAAGTAGTTCTACATATCAAAAATGCAATATTATATATATATGGATATTTGACAACAAATTATTATCTAGAAACTGATAAAATTTATTTATGTATAGGCCTAGCCTAATGAATAAATATTTAGTAATTATTATACTGTATTTTTACATATCAATTTAATAGAGTTACAATAATGTAAGCTTATAATTATCAAGTACGGTATTGTTATAAAAACACATTGTAAACATTTATACAAAGGATGGTATAGCTGACTACTTCGTTATTAAATTAAAAAATATAAACTCAATATTCTCAATACTAAGCACCATTTAATGTTTAGAAAACCAAACTTGTAAACCATTCAAATCGTATGCCAAAGTTACCTTGTACACACGGATACTAGAATACACGGTAGGGGTCATGAGTAGGATGCGCAATAGACTCATGCGCCAGCGACATCACTCTGAACCCTCCCTCCCGGTCCGCTGCCTGCCGCCCGTACACTTATATTAAATAGATAAGTAATTAATGAGTCCTGTTTTTGTATTTATAAATTAAATATATTTTATTTAGGGAAATTTTAAAAGCATTAACTTCTACTGCGACTGTGTTAACATTAATACCTTCTATTTAATTTTCATTAAAACATCTAAACTTACTAGCTTGTTTTGATGCGATATTTACTTCTGTTGTTTGTTTCCAAATTCGTTGCAATTACCATTTTTATTACAATGGTTTGACTCTAAATAACTTATTAGATTCAAGTCAATTTGGACTTTGACTATTACGAAATTACATGATTTACATTGTTCAAAGTTTCTTTCTTTTTTAGTTTTTTTTATATATATATTAAACATATAAAAAGTTTGTATCAAAAATTTAACTACGAAAAAGCTATGATTTCATAGTGTTTCTTTATATTTAAATTGCCACCTATATTTTTATTGCTGTTTTTAAAGGGTAAATGGCACATATAAATTATTGCTCTGTGGAGAATAAAGTACTGTTTAAAACAACACTCCATCCCCTCTATTAGTAGGCAGAGGTGAGTAGGAAATTAATGTCCAAATTCGTAGTGTATTACAGTAAGAATTTAAAAATAAATGCGTACCTTACATATGGAGATTGAGTTTAAGTAAAATGTATCAGATACATAAACAAGGACAAGTTTCAAACTATTATTTAATGGCACTAAATAAGACCAACTCATTTTTGTCTGGAACGTGTTCAAATTGAATTGACATACATGGATAGACAAAATAATAGGTGATTGAGATTATTGTTTTTTTTCCATTTTGTAGAGTAGGTTGAATATTGTAATAATTTAGATTTATTTTTGAACGCCATTTAGTGATAACTATCCTGAAAAACCTCAAATGAGTTTGTATTTTGCTTTTGTGATGCATGTACATTTGCCAGACACTTATGAAAAGTAAATAGTTAATGATTTACTTATCGATTGAAAACATCTATATTATTTGAGGTTTAAGATAAACTATGTTAATAATTATTACACTTTAATTGAACTTTTTAATATTAACGTATTTATTATAATAATTGCTATCTGCTTGAAATTTACATTTGTGATTTTACAAAAACGTTCCATATATTAAAATTTTGGAAATTTTATAGTATATAATATTTTCTTATTATAAAGAATTATATAAACAGAAGATTTTAAGAATTAGGTTGTAGATGTTAAAAAACTAACCAAACTTTCTTTTGGCTAGCTAAACAAAGAGTTAAGTAGTGGGGGGAAAAAAGTGAAACTAGAACTATAAAATACATAATAAATAAGTTCAAATAAAAAATATTACACAATATAATGTTCATTGAGATTTGAAGCTCACTAAATGTAATAATTTACTATGTTTGGATAAAGAAGATGTGCATCTGGTGTGTAGAGAGTTCTTACAGTATTGATTCAAACTATCAAACGTTTACAATACATTTTCAGACCAATTAACTCAGTTTCCCTTAGTTAATATTAGTTTTTTTTATGATGGTCTTTAAATATTATAATATTCATTTCTGGGCGTTCTTCTACAAGTAACAAAAGTCTGAAGATATCAATTTGGATGATATAAACATATACATAAATTGATTTTATATATATATATGAGTGAATTGGTTATATGTAGCCTATTGTACTTACGCATGTAAAACAATATTTGATTTCTTTTATCATTAATTATCTTACAAAATATCTTCCACAATTTTAATAATTAATTTGCTGATAAGAAACTATTATTGATATATAAACAAACGTTTTCAGAAAATGATATCTACATTGCTCTTAATAGGCCTATTATTTAACCATGACAGAGCTGCGATCATAATATTCGACTAGTTTTCTTGTAAAATTCCCTTCGAAATATTACCTTGGTTTTACAAGGTGTTGGTTGGAGACTGAGACTGGTAAAACATTTATTTCAGAAACAATTACATGTAAAATATATTTTAAAAAATATTTAGTGGGGAAGACTGATGAAGGTGGTTGGATCAGATAGAGCTCTCATGGACGAATGGCTTGTTAAAATATAAATTGTTATAAATGGTCAACTTATACTCAGTGATAAGTATAAACGAATTACATCTTTATAAATGTTACGGTTTAGGTCAAACATGATCAAACTTTGCATTGAATATAAAAATCGTTTAAAATTTGTGCACACGGGAATTCATCAAACTCTAGTGATTATTACACAAAACTTTAGAGTAACGGCATGGTTAGGGCACTTTTAATATTAATAAATGTATATACAGATATAAAATCGTACTGGCCTGCAAAATTATGCTTTCGTCCCCAAGTATTAAAAATATCTAACGAAATTGAAGGCTGCAGGTTACGCGTTTTAGTGGTGTTCTAATAGCGAATGACATTTTGAACTGTGGAGTCTGTATACAGTGCGGCGAGGCGGAGGGTTCATGGTGATGTCACGTCTCCGAGCCTGGCGGCAGGGACCTGCGTGTGACCCCTACCGTGTATTCTAGTATCCGTGCTTGTACATACCATAGGCCAGGTATATTATGTGTCTTTGTACTTTGTTCCAAAAATGTCTCCTCTCTCAATGAGTGAAAGCATTTTAGTATGCTTATAAAATTCCTTTATAGCGAATTTCCATAGGAAAAATGAGCTATTGCAGTGACCCTTATGGTATGACCTAAGGTTGGGAGTAGCAAATGAGCACCGATCATGGTCCCCAGAAAACGTTTTGGGGTTTCATTAAAATTCATATATGTATGGATGTATATATGTGTTCGCCCTCTAACGGCCGCACTTTAGTCCGATTTGGTACACATGTTGGTTGTGTACATCGCTCGGACGAGTTCGTTAGCCAAAAAAATTCAACAACCGGAAGCACATTTTTTGACCGGAAATAACTATTTTTTTAGATTTTCCTACGAGAATTAATTTTTTTTAGACTTGTTTCTAAAGATATAAACATAGGATGTTTTTTTGCACATTTTGTTTTTTTACACGATCTTATAGCTCGCTTGGTTCCCCCAAAATCGATCAAAACGTAAAATACAATAAAAGTACCTGGTTCAAAGCTACATGGTGGATTTTATCTTCTCATCTGAGTCCGACGGACGAGTTTTTATGCTGCCAGTGAAGCGAAGCTCATAACCCAAGGCCACAAATCGAGGTGCAAACTCCCACATCGAGTTTTTCCACTGCGAGTGTAACGAAGGATTGCGTGAGTAGAAGCTGGAGGCTTAGTCGCAATCAAATTCTACTAATATATTTTGTACACAGAAGCAGCTATTCAGCACCGTCGTGAGTAGACCTATTTCCCAAATTGTTGGTTGAGACCCTAAAACATAGGCCTATAAACTTAATTTTGGAAATTTGCTCAACTCACGTCAGCGGTTCAGCTGAGTGGTCGTATTATTTTGTTATTTTTCTATTCAAATTTCCAATTAAGGGTCAGCTCTAGCTGTCGGCCATGTTGGCTGACACTCCATATAAGACCAATGTTAAATTAAAATCCAAATTTTTCCTTTAGTTTTGGTCAGAAAATTATAAAAGATATGTCATTTTAAAGCTATGGTCAATATGCATGCAAATGGCTTTTTAAAAACTAAGAAAAATATTTTGTTTAATATTTATTAACAATTTAAAACATTGATTTTTAATATTTTTTTATGTTGTCACTATTAATTATAGCGAAAAACTACCAAGCCATTCGCCTGAAGAATTTTGTTCCCAAGATTTTGGTATTTTTTTAAAAACGCTATTTGAACAATTGTGGGTTTTAAATGGATTTAGACTGAGCAATGTCCGTGTAACCTACCGCCGCTATAGGGTGATTTTAAATATCTTTTTACATTGTAACTATTAATTATAGCGAAAAATTACCAAGCCATTCGGATGAAGAATTTTGTCCCCAAGAGTTTGGTATTTAAAAAAAAAACGCTATTTGAATAATTGCGAGTTTTAAATGGATTTAGGATGAGCAATGTCCGTGTAACCTACCGCCGCTATAGGGAGTCACAGGTTGCTTTCTGTTTTACTAGAGCCGACCCTTAAATGACTACAGCTCGTGATTTAACCCCCGAAAATTAGTAGTTTATCAAAGTTAGCTTGTCAAGCATCGGGTTTGTACTCTAAAAATTTAGCAAAATAGATGGTTTTTTGTGTCGTTATTTGAGGGATTTCAATCCTCAATTTATTCAAAAAACCATACATTTTTATTGATTTTTTTTTTTTTTTGTTGATTGAACATTGTAATAATGTACGCATATATAAGAGGATGGCGAGTTAAAACATTTTGCAAGTTTTTCTCCTAAGATAAAAGTTTAGTTTTTTAAATTTTAGTAGTATTACAAAGATTGTGATGTAGAGTTTTGAATAAAATTTAAAAAAATCCACAAGAATAAAAATTTTCAACAGAAAATTATTTACAGACTTTTTATAATTTTATAAAGAACTATTTGCCCTAAATTTAACGCAGATGACAAATTTTGCAAACGGGTTTGTTATGCCCTTCTAAATGTTATAAATAATATTTTAATCACTTTTCAGCTTTAGCACTATATAACTAAATGAGAAAAATGCGTTTGAATTGAACTGCGCCTCCCGTTCTACAATTTATAGATTTATTTAAAAATTTAACTTTTTTTGTCGGACTTATTATTTGCTCCAATTTTTTTTGTCGGACAATTGAATCACTGATCACAAAATAAGACACTTTACATACCCTATTTTTGTCCGACAAAAGGTCATAAATATAGGGGTTGCATGAAACCCTTATAACTTTAAGGCGTCCGACAAGGTTTCCACTTAGGTAGTTATATATATATTTTATAAACGACATACTGAAAAAATCAGCGGTTAGGTACTAAATTTTATGACGTCATAACTTTGCCATGTTCGGGGTGTCGGACGGGCAGAAATGACAAATAATATTTGTCCGACAAATTTTTTTTCACTTTCTACATAAAACAAACTTTCATCTTTCATTGATTAAAAGAAAAATTATTATTTAGGTTATACATTTTTTTACCGCATCAAACTAATGACTTTGCCCCACTACCGAGAATTGTTGCAAATAAAAATGTTGTCCGACTCGACTTAAATAAGAGATATACGAAGTCTCAAGAGTTAGGTAATCATAAACTTTTAAAGGCCTGAGCCCTAGGACTATTACTTTCCTATAAAAAAACAAATATTGTGTAGTATCCATATTGTAAAACAATGTTTCTTGAGTAATATTATTTCCATACATAAACTTTACTCTTAGTAAGTAGTTTGTTTTTATGGCTTTGGAAGGTGTGTGTAACCCCTGTTACTATTGGTGGTTGTAATATTTTGTGCTATATCTATTAGTATATTTTAAACCCGATTACTAAAATTCATGGAAATGATCTTTAAACAGTCTTTATTGTTTTCCATGGTGGAACGACTAACAAGGGTGTGCTTATTAGCAGTACGAAAACAGTCGGCTGAGGCGCATGACGTCACTTGGGTCGCACCAACCTGCCGGCCTCTACGCAGTAACCATACGGAACATTTTCTGCCCCACTTTTATTGAACTAATAGTAACCACATACATGTCTTTAAATGGACTATTGGTTTATTAAATAAATGTTTATTTCCCTCTAAATCGTATTTCTACATTGTGAAAAGAATAGTGATTAATTTGTGGCATTATTAATGCAGTTTCAAATGTTTAAGTGAAAATTAATAGTATTTGCGGTGTTTATTTGCTTGCGCCTTGTTCCACCTTGGTACTGCTATAAACAAACATATTTTTCTCTGTGCACTGTTAACCTTTTACCATTCAATTTATATGTTTTTAAACAGAACATTACTTGATTATTTTTAAGTTTTAGAGTCTTAAACATTCCTCAATGTTAAACAGTTGCTATCATCTAATCTGTGGATGTGTATATTGTCATAAATATGATATTACTGCAGAGTTAATTTATAATAATTGAATTGAATAATACATTTACGATTAAATGCAATTTTATGACAATTAATGTTCAAGTTAAAAACACCATGGTAAAAAGATATTATACACACTACATCACAAAGTGTAATTTATTTTATGCAATGTAAAAAACTTGAAAACATATTATATTGACCTTTCAAATTACAAGAAATTGCTATAACCATACTTAGCAACAATAACAAATATCGCTGTTATTAAAAATAGATATTTAGGATTATAAAAAAAGTTTACTGAATAAAAATTGGAGTTTTTGAATGTTTACATTTAGTATTATTATAAATATTTACTTAACAAACAGACAATGTTTTATGTCTGTGCGCACATGAATTAGCCGTGTTATAGCTTCTTCTGGGATGTTTGTATAAGCCTTAGCGCTAACACTTTATAAGGATATTGCACAAGATATGTTTTCATTGTTCCAGTGAATTTTCTTCTGTTTATTCATTAAAACTCGAATCTGACCAGGAGAAAATATTTGCCCAAGAATTTTCTTTACTTCGTGATCTTTCGTTGCAGGCCTAAGCACTTTTTCAATTGATCACAAAATAAAGCTTTTTCAAATTCAAGGCTATTATTTTGTTCTTTCTTTCTTTTCAGCTCTTCATATTTGAAGTTGTTTCTCCATTTCAATCAATTTATTTTGAACACCGATGCCTTCAATAACATTTTCACACTTCAAATTATTATTTAAAATCAGTTCACTTTCCTCACTTCCCAATTATGTGTTCACACCTGTTAACGTTTCTGACATTTTCTGCACAATACATCTTTGTTGCTTCATTAGAAACATTTTTTGTCTAGCACTTACAGAGCTTGCTGTGGAATCGACAGTATGTTTATATTTTGGAAGCTTTAACTGCACCCGATTTTAAATTTTTAAAGTTTTTAGCGAGTACTTAAGTAGTGCTTGTTTTAAAGGTGTGATAAAACATTCTTCTTTGAAGTGTAGGGAACAATGGACATGGACTCCGTTGGGTTTTTCCTTGGGAGAAGGGACAAAATAATTTAAAGTACACATGCCAAAGCCTTAGTGGTATTTTACAGAATAGTAACAAAGCAAACTAAAAGGAGATACAAAACTGAGGCAAAAGTAACTAAATGTTTGGTTTATGATTAAAAAAAAAACAAAGTATAATACTACTTGATCTTAGTGATATTTAACTTAAAAGTAACTGCACCTACTGGACTCTGTTGTTTATTCCTCTGCAGTACCAAACTAAACACTGATTGTTCCCCTGTACACCTCACCATGTGATTCTAACCAATAAAATGCAATCTTAACCAGAGATTGGTACAAAATTTTACTGAATTGATCAAAAATCAAAACGTTGATTCGATTAGTTCTACAATAAGCGCGAATCTATTGTTGCGATAAATCTTCATTTTTGGGAGACTTATAATACTTCATTGTGGTTCCTAGAGTCTTTCTGCTATAACTATTACACCCGAACACTGCACAATTTGGCATGTTAAATAGCAAGAACTGCACCACTAACTACATCACAAAATACACACACAAAAAATTCACATTTGACAAATAAACAAGTATAGTGCCAATGACAATACACGTGTCTGAGCTCAAACGGAGGAAAGTGTGCGACCTATGCTACGTCACTGCCTCTGCGGAGGCCCCACCCACATGCGCATAAGCACACCCTTGTTAGTTATTCCACCATGATTGTTTTCTTTATGTGTTAAGACTTTTACAATCACTTTATATACTGGTACACAACTTGCTTGTAAAAACGTTTTGTTGAAAAAAAGTACTAGAACCTCGCTATTCAAACCTTGTTAATTCGAAAACCTCTTTAATTTGGAACTTTAGTCACTTCCCCTCAGAAAACCTCTAATATTAGAAAATAAATATTCCTTTAGTTCGAAGTATTTTCAACATAAATAGCCTCTAAAATTATAATTTTGTATTATACGTGCCTCTACAATTCAAATTTTGTTGCTATAATTCGAAGTCAACCTCTTTATCCCCCATTAGCCTTTGAAATTCTAAGTTAATACAAAAACAAAGCCCGTTGAAATACAAACTAGTCCGGAGATGTGGAGATGGACTGCCAATTCGCAAATACGCTAAGGGAAAAGTATAGCCTAGACACGGTTCCATCCAGGGTCAAGTCTATTACCAGTGTTTTTATTGATTGGTTACAGCGTGTTCAGTTACATTTCAGTTCATTTCAATCAAACAATATATTGAAACAGAAGAATTACAGACTTTATTTATGTTTAGTAAACACTAACTTGTACCATTTCACTGTCCCTAACTTCGTTGGAGCCGTTTTTGAGAAATTCAGATTTTTCTCGTTTTTGGCCAACCGCGGTTGAACGGCGGGATTAACTGTGACTCTCTCGAGGTAGCCAAAAGTCTCGTCCATCAATTGGTTTAAAGTATTAATCGTACTTTTTAATTTTCAACTTAATTGTTTTATTGCCTAATTATTGTTCTTTTAATTTTGTAAAGTTTGTTTTAACTTATGTGACGTTACTACATATTATATAAAGTTGTAAACATTTTAAAAAGCGTTTTGTTGTGGATTCTTAAAGTAAAGGTTTACCTCTGCAATTCAAATTTTAAAACTTTTATTTTAGTGTCTATAGAATATATGTTTACCATAACTTAAATTTAAAGCATAATTTTTATGAACTATATATATTTAAAATTGTTATTACCCCATGTTATGATGAATGTTACCAGTGCACATTCATGTTACTAATTAAAGGTTAAAAAAATAACAATATCCTGAACATAAACTTTTCGTCTTGTCACATTGTAATCTCATGTATACTGGGTAGAGGAAAGATTTAGCTAGATATGTATGGCTATAGAAAGTGCATCAACGTTTCTTCAGTTTTTTATAAATATTATATGCCATTTAGATTTTGTTTCTTAATTTGAATTTGCAGTTTTGATTCCAAATAGTTGTATTAATAATTTATACAACAATATTAATTGTTTACATAAACAAACTTATTACAGACCCTTCATTTGAAATCGTTAGCATAAACACATGTATTAAGAGAAAATAATAACCATTAGTTATAATAACTCATGAAGCACATAGTAAAATACAAATAATTAATTTCTGTTTATTGCCAGAAAGTGTAGCCTGCCCAGATCAGATATTTTGAAAATTCAAAAACAAATTTGAACTAGGCTATTTTGTAAATATTTTAATTATTATTTAGTAGGTAGATACTATTGTAGTATATAGGTTAAAATACGCCTTTTAACGATTAAAATTTCAGTATCCAGTGTTAGAAAATATCACTTCAAAGTTAAGATTAAGAATCATTCAGAGAATTCTTTTGCTATTTCAGTTTTACTAAATTATATTACTATAACAAATAAACGATACCAGAAACTGGCACATACTTTCTCACAAACATATTTAAATTATTAACACGCACATGTGAGCTTGACACTGAACACTATGAGAAGCGGCCGACTCACAGTGCATTCCACGCCAACCCCCGTATCGGGAGTATTTTCAATACACAATGCATTGCGTGCTTCACACGCCAACCCCCCTAGCGGGAGTATTTTCAATGCATTGCGTGCTTCACACGCCAACCACCGTATATGACCCCAACTGTGACTTCATAATTGTATTAAAGTAGGAGAGGGGATAGTACATTAAAGTAGGAGAGTAAGTAATACATAGTATAGTGAGAAAGTAAAATAATATTATTTGACTATTAAAAAAATCAATGTTAGAAAATTATTCACCATTAGTTAAAATGAAACGTTTAAAAAATAAATTGCCCACTGCATTGTATTATTACCTGCCTATTTGGTATATGCATACTTGCCCATCTTTTAGAAAAGTATTGCAAAAATCACATTCTTTTAAAATTTTATCATGCATATTTTGTTTCAGATAACTATGGATAAGGAAAGTCCATTGAAGATATTGAAGTTCCCTGATGGAGTTCCAGAAAGTGAGAGAAATGGTGTTTTTAAAATAATGAAGGCGATGGATGAACATATTGTAAAAAGAGAAGGAAAAGAATACAAATGGTCAATAGATGATTTTGAAATTGGTTGCCCTTTGGGAAAAGGAAAATTTGGACGTGTTTACTTAGCTCGTGAAAAATCAACTACTTTTATGGTAGCACTGAAAGTTTTATATAAATCTGAATTGGTTAAAGGCAACATGCAGCACCAAGTAATACGAGAGATTGAAATTCAGGCTCACTTAAACCATCCCAATGTACTCAAATTGATGACTTATTTTTGGAATGACAGGCGTATCTTTTTAGTGCTAGAATTTGCCGGGGGTGGTGAACTTTATAAACACCTTCAAGAGCAACCTAACAAACGTTTTACAGAAAACAAAGCAGCTCGTTTTACTTACCAAGTGGCTGATGCGTTGCATTATTGTCACTTAAACAAAGTCATACATCGTGATATTAAACCTGAAAATATTCTGTTAACTTTAGACGGGGATATTAAGTTGGCAGATTTTGGATGGTCTGTGCACGCTCCTTCTTCACAACGTAAGACAATGTGCGGTACTCTTGACTATCTTCCACCTGAAATGGTCAAGGGTCGTAAGTACAATGAGAAAGTAGATCATTGGTGTATCGGAATCTTGTGTTATGAATTTCTTTGTGGTAAACCTCCTTTTGAAAGTGATAAAAGTCAAACTACGTTTGAAAGAATATGTAAATTAGATATAAAGTGGCCAAGCTATGTTTCACTTGATGCTAAAAATTTGATTTCACAGTTGTTACGCCTTAAACCTGAACAAAGGTTATCCCTACCTCATGTGATGAAACATTATTGGATTATTGCAAACAAAGACAAATAAATTTTGGCTAATGTATTTTAAGTGACTTAAGTTGTTTAATTACTTACTTAATTTTAATACTATATACTTGACTTATTTTCTTTCTTTATGTTTTTATTCAAACATTTTTGTATTAAATTTCTTATAAAACCTAGTTTGATAGCTCTAAATAAATATACAAATATGTTACAAATAATAGCCTTGTAAGTATATCAGTGGTTTAATACTGATTAAATCTGTTAATTAATATCACTTGTTCTCCTGATTTTGCTATAACCATCCAAATATTTTAGATTTGTTATGTAGCCTAAGTAGATTATACAGTTCAATTCCAAAATGGAAGTTTAATACTGTCAGATTGTTTCAACCTATAGAGTAAAAAACATAGCGTGAAAAAGCTCTATATAAAAGGAGTAACCAAATGAAGATAGTATTATAAACATTTTAAACGATAAAACTATATTGTTATGTTGATGACTTTCACATTGTTTTAAAAACTACTTTGTTTATCAACAAACACTTGAATATTCAAATAGATTTAAATATAACAACTGTGGCAATATTTTCATTTGAATGTTTCTGTTTAGAAAGTTCAATACTATAGTTCATTTCATCTCAGCGTGAGGCAAAACCAAATGACCGTAATAAAACCCTTACCGGTACTCTTAGGTGTATTGTGCGACATCGGGGATGGGCACTTGTCGTCTGCCTTTGTATTAGAGTTATTCCTGTTTGTCCCAGTGTCATTATGCAAACTTTTTTAATTGAAAGAAAAACTTAAAACAAAATATATCACTCGCTGTGTTTTGTTCGCGTGATTATTTTTATACCAAATATGAAGGAAATCGGTTGATTTTGGGGAAGGAAAAGTAAATAATTAAATCCTATGTGTTTTCAAATATTTTTTATCATCATGAATACGGAAATAAATTTACATTATTTCAAGGGTATCATGGCAGTTATTAAGTACTAAATACATGCTGCCGGCCAATGCAAAGCAGTGGTAGTTGTATGGCAGTGCGGCGCGAGTGACAACCCTTTGATGTCACAGCGTAGAACCGGCTGACTATGCACGTTTCGAGAGGGAGTGGCTGAGCCCTTATACTACCGATTCTCGCCGGCCCTGACATTAGGCACATAGTTTGGAATTGTATTTTTCTTAAAATTATTCATCAAGGATGGGTCGTTTTCTAATAAATAATCTCTGGGACTATAGGGTGGGAAAATCTTTGTAATGAAATTACTGAGAAACCTCCATCAAAGGCATGGAACATAATCAGAAGTTTTAAAGGGATATATATGATTATGTTCCATGCCTTTGATGGAGGTTTCTCAGTAATTTCATATATCCCTTTAAAACTTCTGATTATGTTCCATGCCTTTGATGGAGGTGTCTCAGTAATTTCATTACAAAGATTTTCCCACCCTTTTTACTTTCTCACTATACCGTAGTGATCGCAAAAAAAATCGATAATGATATTTTTGTGGAAATATCTGTTTTGGGACCCCCTGAGTCCAAAAAAGTGGTTTTTACAAAATGTCTGTATGTATACAAAGCTAGAGCGGAAACCATTCGATCGATTTCAACCAAATTTGCACCAGACATGTCAAGTAGGCCTGTATGATGCATGAAAAACGGTTTTGAAAAATTTTGAAAAACAACCCATTTTTTGGCAAAAAAACCCAAAAAATCAGTTATTATTTTTTTATAAAAAAACGGCTCTAACGATTTTGATCAAATTTGGCTTATTTGTAGACCTTCATGTAGGGTACCCTACCATGTGCAAAAAACCGCATCTTTCTAAAAATTCTCATTTAGCTAATAATAATAACTGATTTTTGGGGGTTTTTTGGCCATAAAGGGGGTTGTTTTTCAAAATCTTTTTTCGTGCATCTATACAGGCCTAATTGACGTATTTGGTGCAAATTTGTTCGAAATCGATCGAATAATTTTCTCTCTAGATAATAATATTTATTAGTTAATCTCCTACTTTAATAAATCACCTCTCCTACCCCACCTACAATTATGAAGTCACAGTGAATCTGTTTAATAATTTAAGTATGTTTGTGAGTAAGTATATGCTAGTTCCTGGTACCGTTTATTGATTTTGCCATGTTAATGATGTTTTTACTATTTTTTTGAGCTTCTTTGTATTTATCATAGTTTAAACTAGTCATGTTGTTAGTAAAATATTAAAAGTGAGCCTCCTGATCGCGACTGCTCTTGCACATTCTGGGGTCCACCATATTTTTGGTATAAAATTTTTATTGTTTGTTTTATTTGATAAGTAGTATTTGGAAACTGCCATTCGAGTAATTGGTGAATTATATTGCAAAATGAATCAAATTGCATAATTTCTTTATTGGCTGTCTTTTGCGATTTTTTATTGTTTGTTTGAAGACGTCCTAGTCTGCTTTCTTAAAATTTTTATGTTTATGCTTAAGGTTAGAAAGGAGGTTATTTTCTTGAGAAAATATGTTATTTTTTATTGTTGATAAATTGAATTTAATTAATATCGGAAAGTGATCGCTATTCATTGTACCTTGTTGTACTTCCCAAGCTTTAAACAGCAACCTCATTTCAAGTGTTGCAAAGGTTAGGTCTATTATTGAAGGCCTTTTAAATAAGGTGGAAGTGGTTGTGTACACATTGTTAGTAAGTAATATACCGGGTGTCCCACGAAGAGGTCCCTATTTTTGAATTAATATATTAGATGCACCGAACACTCTACAAACCTGAAACTCAACAGTCATAACATACACATATGTAAAAGAAATACACCTGAGTATCAGTTGATTCTGACACATTAGGACAAAATGGCGGGATATCATAGAAATAGTACCTTTTCGTTAAAATAGTTTTATTTGCTTAAGTGTTACAACATAATTATTGAATTTTAACGATGTTACTAAGCACTAAACAACGTTAGGGAATTAAAGATATAAGTAACTCATAAATAAATTAAATCTATTTGATCCATAAACCTTATTCAAACTGATGTCCATCAATCGCAATGCACTGATGACAACGAAATAGAAAACAGTCATACGCTTTGCTGAACAACTCTCGAGGTATCAACAACAGTTCCTCTTCGATCAACCTCATTAGTTCATCGTCTGTCGCAATGTTATGACAGTAAACCTTCTCCTTCAAAAAGCCCCACAGAAAAAAGTCACAAACAGTCAAGTCTGGAGACCTTTGGGGCCAGTCCATGAAGCTGCTGCCATGACCTATCCAACGGTTAGGAAGATTTTGGTCCAAAACTGCTTTGGCCACATTAGTATAATGCGGAAGAGCTCCATCCTGTTGGAAAAAAACGTCTTTCATCTCAAGATGAGGAACTATGTGATTGCTTAAAACTGATGCATACCTTTCTCCAGTGATTGTTTGTCGGGATATGTCATACGACAAAACACCATCCTTGGTAACAGCAGCCCAAACTGTTATACCTGTTGATTTTAATTTCTCTTCTTGTAAGATATATGGATCTTTTGTGTTATAGTAATGACAATTATGCCTGTTTACAGTTCCTGTTCGATAAAATGTCGCTTCATCTGAAAACACGATTCCTTCATGCCATTTGCTATCTACGTCAGTCTTTTCAATTATTTTCGAACAAAATTCCAATCGTCTGTCAGGATCATCTTCAAGCAGTCCGTGAACTAAATGAGTTTTATGTTTGATTTTGTTCTTTTTGGCATACCTTTGGATAGATGACTTTGGTATCACTGTAGCAGATTCCACCTTTCTTACTGAATTAGGCGTATTTGGAGATTCCATGAAAGCAGCACATACGATTTCTTCATTTTCTATGTTGGAGGATCTGTGGTATTTTTTTGTATTTACCCCGTTTCTAGTAGGATAGTCTTCCACTTACGAATAGATTTCCTTGACGGTGGAACTACACCTGGGTACCTTTCCCTAAAACACCTTATTGCTTCATAATCATTTTCAAAGGCAATAGCCCAGGAACAACATTTCATTTTTTGCTCAGTTGAAAACGGCATAGTACATAAGACACTTTACAATGCAACTTAATAACAAATGCCAATGTTTATTACCAAATATGTTCATTGTTGTGGATACACACAGTCAGCTGATAGATTTAAAATAGTCTAAACAGCTGCAGCTGTTCCTATTCTAAATAAAAGTAGGTTTACCCTTAAAATACGACTGCTGATTTTGTTGTTTTTCCGCCATTTTGTTTGGATCAGTCAGAATTAACTGATACTTAGGGGTATTTCTTTTACATATGTGTTAGTCACGACTGTAGAATTTCAAGTTTGTAGCGCGCTCTATACGTCTGTCATATCAATTGAAAAATAGGGACCTCTTCATGGGACACCCGGTATATTGTGACTGGTTATAAGCATTAAAGATATGTGGTTACCCCTAGAATTACTCCTAAGGATGGTCCCATTCCAATATGGATGGTGAGGATTAAAGTCACCATATAGTATGGAATATCCATCGTCTGCGACAATATCTTATTTTCCCATAAATATGGTTCAATATTTGCTTTAACACAATATAAGTTAAATATAATTATTGGTCTTTTGTAATTTATTATTAATATCCCTTGTAACTGAATGGAATGAATGTTATTTAGGGGAATTTCTTTCCACAAGATGGAATTGTGAATAATTATAAAGGCAAGTCCCCCATATCCATCTGATCTGTCTTGCCTCAAAATTTCCTAATTTTATTTTATTTTGAGGTTTTAGCCATGTTTCTGGAATAACTGCAATTTGTATCTTGTTTTGATTTAAATAATATTGAAGTTCGGCCCATTTATTATTTATTTATAGATTGTGCATTCCATTGTATTATTTTTAAACTATCCGTTTTGGTCTTAAAGAGATCTTACATTTTATCGTATAATATTTTGTTTATTTATGTGTACTAGTGGGCCCGGCAATGCTTCGCTATTGCTTGATTTACCTAACCTAAAATTATATTCAGTTTTTGATCCAAATCAGTTGTTGATCAAAATCAGCTGTTTTAAGCTTTTCATACGAACAGCTGTTTTTTGTGCCCCTGATAAAATCAAAAGAAATCTTTCTTCTTCTTCCTTAAGATTGACCTTCCATAAGATTAGCATTGAAACTTTGAGGGCCACTGGGGCGTATCCCTGAGGACCGATGTAAATTATAATGGGATTCTGCTCATCTACAGGACACTACCTTTCTAACGGTATGCGCGAATTTCTCCTACGATGCACACAAACTGAGAAAACAGGACGATAAGTTTTGTGCTTGCCTATTATTAATATTATATAGATGTGTTGGATTTTCAATTTTGTTGAGGGGAATGTTATATGGTTTTGTTATGCCTTTGTTGGCGTTTTCTTCTAAGTTTTTAATGAGGAATTCGACTAATAAGTCGTCTACTTTTTGATTCTTAATTCTTTGATTTTATTTTGTATTAGATTTTTAAAGTTATCTCTGTTTATTGGTGAAGTGGGATTGGTATTGTTAGGTTTTTTATTTTTATATGAAGCTCCTGGTTTTACAGGAGTTATATGTGGATTAATAATATTAGGTTTATTAACCACATAATTTGATTGAGTATTTTTAAATGTGTTTCTAGATCTACCTAAGCTGGTAGGCCTATAATTTGCTTGTTCATCAGCTGGTGTATCTGGTTGGAACGTTTCAGAATTGTTGGAAATGTTCAGAATTTAGTCAATTATTTGCTGTTATGTAGTTTGTACAGATAATATTATGGCAACTCTATATACACTCCACTGTACGTTGTCTGTCAAGTCACGAATATTAGGTTGGCACTACTGTACCTCACACTCCACTTTATCTGAAGTCAACAAATACAACATCAATTTTAAATTGTATATATTTTTGTTTTATTTATCTATATATATAAAATTCAATGTATGTCCGTTTGTTTGTCCGTTATGCGTTACCAAACCATCCATCCGATTGCTTTGAAATTTTGCATAGTAACACAGGTTAACCCTGGGAAGGTTTTAGGCCATTTACCGAAGTCCTAGGACATAAGGGCTACGCCCCAGTGGCCCTCAAAGTTTCAATGTTAATCTTATGGAAGGTCAATATTAAGGAAGAAGAAGAAATATTTCTTTTGATTTTATCAGGGGCACAAAAAACAGCTGTTCGTATGAAAAACTTAAAACAGCTGATTTTGATCAACAACTGATTTGGATCAAAAAATGAATATAATTTTAGGTTAGGTAAATCAAGCAATGAGCAGAATCCCATTATAATTTACATCGGCCCTCAGGGATACGAATTACAGGCTTTCAAAGTTTCAAATTAAGCAATAGCAAAGCATTGGCAGGTCAGCTAGTTCTTAATAAACAAACTAATTAAATGACTATACAATATTTGTATCACATCACTGTAAAATTATAAACAATGCTGAGAAATACAGTTACTTAAGTATTTTAAAATACGGCCTTACAGAAGAGGGACACTTGCTGGGCCCCCCTAACTTAAATCCTGGATACACTACTGATTGGAGGCAGTGGCGTAGCGAGGAATCGTTTGCCCTGGAGCAAAAACAATCCAGGAGCCCCCCCCCCAATTGAACCGGCAGACAGGTGACTCATGCCACCTTTTATCCTCCAAGCTGCAGCTCAGGCCGCAGCCAGGAAAAAATTGACCAAACTGTAGGCCTACCCCCCCCCCCCACGATGTTCAAAATTCATATCATAATTTTAAAGTTCTTATAGTTTCAGTTATACAGGGTGGAACAAAGTTAGTGTTAAAAACTTCGGTAAATGGTTCTATGGGTCAAAATAAATAGAAAATCAAGAATAATATTTTTTTTAAAAAAGCTTCATTTTTCAAATATCCGCCATTTTGTTTCTTTTACTAAATAATTAATATCTAGAGAACGGTTTCACCTATTGAGTTCGAACTTAGAATGAAGTTTAACCTAACAATGATCTATCTTAAGAAAAGTAAGCGATTATATCCAATCATGCATTTCAAAATGGCGGCTGTTTGAAAATGTCAGACCTAAATTAGGCCTACTAAAAAACCGTACATTGTAACAAAAAATGTCAAGACACCTTTTTTGTAGCCCTTTTGATTCCCTATCTGTTGGTGTAACTGTTAAAACAATCGAATGAAGGATAAAGCTAAGTTATGTGTAATAATTGGTTTATTCAACCCAGCATCCTATACCAACACAGCAAATACTACAATATTGTATGTACATTTGCTGTCATTATCTTTAACTTAACTATTATTCTTCATCCGATTGTTTTAAAGTTAAATCATCCGAAACGGAATTGAAAGGGCTACAAAGAAGGTAGTTTGACATTTTTTGTTAAAAAGTACGGTTTTTGAGTAATTTAGGTCTGACATATTCAAACAGCCGCCATTTTGAAATGCATGATTGGATATAATCGCTTATTTTTCTTAAAATAGATCATTGTTAGGTTAAACTTCATGCCAAGTTTGAACTCAATCGTTTAAAATGTTCTCTAGATAAAAATAATTATTTACTAAAAGAAACAAAATGGTGGATATTTTGAAAATGAGGCGCTTTTCGAAAAAATATTATTTTTGATTTTCTATTTATTTTGAACCATAGAACCATTTCCCGAAGTTTTTAACACTAACTTTGTTCCACCCTGTATAAATGTTTCAGAGCAGTAATTAGGTAAATATAACCAGTGCTAATGATCTTAAAATTGAATAGATTTTTTTTGTTAAAACTTTTATAATATAATGTTAAATTAAATAAATAAATGATAATTAATCAAAATTGCTGTTTTTCTCACATAATACTTTTTTTGTATTTTATAATGTCTAATATTGAAGAAACAAAATAAAAAGTTTACATTTACAGCTCTTTCAAATTCAAAATAATTTTTCCTTTACTTTTCAGCTGCAAATGTGGTTATCACATTACTAAAATCAACACTCATCCTTCTGTTAGTTTGTAGATATTGTTGAAAAACACCTTGACTTTTTTGCGACATTGTGTTGCGAAGATAATTTTTAGCTTAAAAAAAGACCTTTCTGCACTTGCAAAAGTCACTGGCAATGTTAGGAAGATTAAACCTGCATTTACAATATCGGGAAAACTGGTGGTCCTACTTACATAAGTTTTTACGCCCACCATAAATAACATGTTTTTGTTACTAATCAGCACTAATTGCAGTAATAAATAAGCTATGCGCAGGACTCCACCCGCAAGTGTGTAGCCTCCACCCGAGTTAATTACGCTGTGCTGAAAGCCTCACAGCCAGGCCCGTGCTTAAACCTTAAGTGCAGTTTGTTGGTCCTACTAACTGTGGTTCTTGTCACAAAAGCCAGTCATAAGTATGCACCTACAACTAGTTCTAAAAATCTTGCGCTTGACTCCTAATGATAAATTTAGACGACACGTTGCATCACAATGTACTATTTCAACAATTTTTCGCCCCCTCGAGGCCAAGCGCCCTGGAGCGGCTGCTCCACTCGCTCCATGATCGCTACGCCACTGATTGGAGGTATAAATATTTGAGACAAGTAAACAAAAGCCGCAGTGAAGGTAAAGAATCCAGTTACATGAAAATCTGGGAATCTATTTTGCATAGTAGGCAAAGAACCCCATAACCCGTTTTAATGATTCAGAGCTTACGGCTGTTGGTTCACAATTGCATGAACTGACTGCCACTAACTGTAACCTCTGATCAGGATCAGGTTTAATCACTTGATGACTCTAAATGCCCAAGAAGTTTTATAGTTTTCTGCGAAAATATACTTTTCTGTTGGTTTACAACTGAACCATATTTTTGTACACAGGAAAGGAATTTTGACAGATTTTGATCATGATCGGAAGCTGATGTTCCGCACACGCTAATATCGTCAAGATAAGCTATAACCTTCATCATGGATTATTTTGTCCATCACTCGTTGGAAACAGGCCACTCCATTAGTAACGCCATAAGGAATTCTAGTAAATTCATCTAATTTACCTCAGGCTTCAAAAGCCGTAAAGTGACTCTCTTCTGGCATAAAAGGGATTTGGTGATAAGCGTCTTTTAAATCAATAGAACTAAATACTGCATAATTACAACCTTTCTTACTGCCCAATCTACATCCGGCAATGGCTATGCATCAAGCAAAGTATACTTATTTATAGCCTGTGAATAAGCAATAACTAGCCTGCTTTTATGATTACCATTTCTAGTCACTAGTACTTGCGCACGGCATGGAGACATACCATCTATGAACTGAGCGTCTTACTCGGAATATCGCCTGGATCTAGTAGCTATAGGTTTACAGTCTGGGGATAGATTGCCAAATAACTTATGAGGCAGTATACAAATCTGAAGAATGTCACACTCCCTACCAAATGACATATCAATCCTAGAAAGCAATTTCATTAAATCATGTCCTATGAGCTCACAGCTCATTAAATTGTTCAGTGCGGAAGACTCAACAGGTGTGTCTTTTATTTAAATATTTAGGTATAGAAGCCATTAATATATTGTTAGAGTTCTGTGGACAATTTATTTTTTTTTATTCTAATATAGGAATAGGACCAGCTCTCAATTAACACACTGAGTTGAGTATACTGTTCTGATTGAAAAGAGGCAGTTTCTAGAGATTCTGCTTGTTTATCCTCTAGTGTAGTAATTAGTAATATTACTCTCCAAAATACGATGTCGAATGTGGGGAGATAGTAGCCCAAAGCATCATTATTTTCATTTGGTATAAGTTATAAGGTGCGTAGCCAGAGGGGGGATATCGGGATGTAAACCCCTGAAATTCAAGAATATAAATACCAACAAACCCCAAATAAGCCAGTTAAAGAAATTGAATAACCCTTAAGGGTGTGCTGTAGTGCCAGCCATCTTGGATTTTTATCCCATAAGAGCAATGTTAAATTTCAAACCATTTATTTCGTTTATTTTTTATCATAAAATTGTTTGCAAGATCTCATTTTAAGCAGGCACAATACACATCAGTTTTGCTTTTCATTTTTTTTTACATTTTTTCATTTGTCACGTAAATTGCATTTTTGAAGTACCAAGTTTGAACTTTTTCTTTACACAATAAACAATTTATAATTAAAAGTGAAACGCTAGCCGTATCCGCAATTTTATAAAAAATATTCATTTTTTCAGCACTCGATTACAAAAGATGGATTTATAAAATGGTTTTAAATGAGGCAATTTCAAAGCGCTCAGCTGCAAGAAATTGCATTGTTTAGATACGGCTATAGAGTGAAGCGCTGGCGTCGTTGGCTTCTTTCTCGTTTACTGGAGCAGACCCTTAATTAACTGGTTAATGACTTAATTCAGCTGCGGGAACACCCGCTTTGTATCTTAAATGTATACAAAATTTTGATGTTAGAACTCGTTCCACTAGGTAATTATTAATATGTGGGCCAATCAGGCCCGTTTTACCGAATAGGCACGTGCCTAGGGCGCTAGGCGATTGGCATTTTTGGAGGGGCGCAAAGAATGGAAAAACAAACAAAAATTGCCGTGGTTGTGTATGCATGCATCATTTATTGTGCCACTGCCGAAAGCCGACATCTGACCTAAATCACAGCCGCGCCCGGCGCTCCGCGCTATACCTGGCGTGTCACTTGTGCCAGCCACACAGCCTGTCTCGTGCCCCCTTCACCCCCACTGGTTGCTAAGCTTTTCAGCTTTGAAAAGAGTGAAGTCAGAAATTAGATCGTCGATGGTTGATGAAAAGCTTAAGGGTCGGCTCTAGCTGTTGGCTGACACTCCATAAGACCAATGTTAAATTAAAATCCAAATTTTTCCTTTATTTTTGATCGGATAATTATGAACGATATGTCATTTTAAAGCTATGGCCAATATGCATGCAAATGGCTTTTCCAAAACTAAGAAATACATTTTGTTTAATATTTATTAATAATTTAAAACAATGATTTTTAATATTTTTTTATGTTATCACTATTAATTATAGCGAAAAACTACCAAGCCATTCGCATCAAGAATTTCGTCCCCAAGAGTTTGGTATTTTTTTAAAAACGAAATTTGAACAATTGCGGGTTTTAAATGGATTTAGGCTGAGCAATGTCCGTGTAACCTACCGCCGCTATAGGGTGACTTTAAATATTTTTTACGTTGTGACTATTAATTATAGCGAAAAATTACCAAGCCGTTCGAATGAAGAATTTTGTTCCCAAGAGTTTGGTATTTTAGAAAAAAAAGCTATTTGAACAATTGCGGGTTTTAAATGGATTTAGGATGAGCAATGTCCGCGAACCTACCGCTGCTATTCTGGAGTCGCAGGTTGCTTTCTGTTTTACTAGAGCCGACCCTTAATGGCTTATTGTTGCTGTGCACCCAAAACGACATTACTTTAAAATTAGACTACAAAAACATTATTGACGACTTTGCAAGATGGAAAACCAGAAAAAAAGCTATTGTATGAATCTGTAGTTAGTCTAGTGGTAAGCAAACAATCCAAAAAAAATCCAAAGAAAATGTCAAAATGTGATTAAACGAATACTGTAAATACTCCAAATGTAAAGAAGGGAGGGTGGGTGGTCCGTGATGCCGTGAGGTATGTTACACGCATTCCCACCGGAGGCCAGTAGATACCTCACGGCTACCGGTTGCCAGTCCGGGAACGGCGGGTTCATAGGTGGTGGATAATGGGAACGCTCTCGAAAAAAATCAGGATAATTTGTAAAGGAGAGTTAAGAGACATTAAGTCTAAAGTCCCTCCTGAACCAAAACTGGCATTTCAGACTAAATCTAAATTTACGGGGTTTAGGCGTTATGGTATGGCTGGTGGGGGGGGGCGTAATCAGCTGGCAGGGGTATGAAAAGGGGTGCTACTCTTCGTTGTGCCTATATCAAAGCCCACTAAAGAATACCGTTGCGAGGCGGCCAATAGGATGGGCGCACAGCGTTGCCATATCTACTAGCCTCAAACACTCATGGTATTTACCGCTCGAGGCTTGATCGCACAGTTTAAAGAATTTTAAATGCCTTGAGTCAGCCGCAGTCAGAAGCGCGGGAAGAAAGTGACAACGTCGCACTACGGCGATTGGAGCGTTCAAGGTCTCGAAGTACACAAGCCCATTCCTCAACGGTATTCTTTAGTGGGCTTTGATATAGGGCGCTGGCAGGGTGTAAAACGGGCCTGGGGCCAATATGTAGTGATGTCTAAGCAACGTGCGTAGTAGTAGTAGTAGTATTTATGCACTGAGTAATAGAAGTAATCCCTGATAGTGTCTTGGATATCATGGCAAAGAAGCTCGGAAAGCTTAAAATCAGCCTTTACACAATCATATGATTATTTTGTATTTTTATTGTAGTTTATTTTTTTTAGTATTATTAAAATATGTACTGTAATTTCAAAAGAGCCTCTTTTATTTTAACCGTAAAAATTCTCTCGGTAGTCAGCGTACAAAATTAACCTATACCTCCCAATTTTTTTTTGCTACTCCCCTGGTATAAGGTAAATCTGATATTTTTTGTTTTCTGTTCTACTCGGGTGTGTCTGTGCAATGTATTCATTTTTCAACGCCCTAGGCGTTACCTTTTCCCATTGTCCACAGCATCTGGAACTATATACGATATGTTAGTGGGAGTTTTGTTTATTTGATCTAATTTAGTGAAACAAGTAAGACAAAGTGAAATAAGTTTATAAAATAAGAATTTCGATTATACAGTTCAATTCTATGATTTATTCTTTACAATTTGTTATATTAATATTTCATTTTTTGGTAAAGCATATATTCCTAAATGACTGTTCAAAATATAAATAATTTTGTTAGTAGTCTTGTAGTATGAACATAAAAACTCCCGTTTCAAAAAAATGTAATTGATATATATATATATACATTTATACACTTCTATTTACAACTGAATTACAAAACTTTTGTATATTATTTTGAAAGCATTATTAAAATTTGGTTCAGTGTTATATAACTTTATTTATAGTATTTTTAGTAAAATTTATGAGACGTTTAGACAATTTCTTTCATTCTGTAATATCTGATTCCAAAATATAATTTTACATAACATTTTCAAGTTTACAGTTAAATTCTATGATTTATTCTCTATAGTTTGTAGTAATGCAGTGTCATTTTTAGAAGCATAATACATTCCTCGTATTTTTTCAAAATAAGTCTAATTTTATTAGAGGTTTTGTAGTAGAAACATAAAAACTGGTGTTTTCTGAAAAATTTTGTTTAAAGTAGGCATTAAGTTGGATTTTATATTTCCGTTACTGAAAGGTTTTTCTTTCTGAGCTAATAACTTTTAAAAATGTACATTAATTCAGGGGTGCCCACAGCATGGTTTGATGGCGCAAGTTGCGCCACCATATCTTTGGGGTGGAATAAATTTTTGGGATGTTTTCACAGTTTTGGGGGGAATTTTCATATGTTCCTGATTAAAATCGATATAAAATATGAAGATTTGACGATTCCCCCCAAGAAATTAGGAGATACTTGTTGTTTCTATTGTGTTAAAAATCTCCCATTAATCGTAGTGAAAGTGCCGTATTATTGACAGCCAGGCATTTCGACTATTACTGCTCGTAGTGCAGTATAGAGACGAGCCGATAGAGGGTGCCACGTGTGGCGTGAACAAAGTATAAACATACTATAGACATTTACAGCATTGAGAGCCTGCCAAGGTCATTCTGCAAACAACTGCCCTCCCCCTCACAACAGTCTCAACACTATGGTGTAAGTAGATAATGGGTGCTACCATTGAAGAAAGAACACTATAAGAAGCAAACCCCCCATGTTATCAGAGGTAACACTTTTCAACAGTCGAAAAAGGCTAGTTGGGGTCGAGGCCAACAGGTACCGCCAGGTGCATCGCCGCGCGGACTGTACCTTCTCTGTTGGGATTGTACCGTCGGTCGGTCGCGTCCTCGTTTGTGAAGTTACTCTAATGGGTCGGATGTTTGGAAATTCGTAATTTTTATTTGTAATAGAGAACATTAATTAACATTATTTTTTTTCATTAGTTCTAAAATTAACATTTTACTTTTTAGTTTTACTTTTAAAAATTCAGCAAACTCCGTAGCAATTTCATCTGTAGTCTAATTTTTATTTATATAAAGCTAAAATTTGGAAAACCTGTTCTTTTAGTGTACTTTCAAGTTCAAATAAGAGTTTACCTGGTTTTAGAAGTGCATTTATACTAAATCTTTAACTTTAAATTTTGTATGCTTGGTTTCAAGAGATTTGTAATATTCTATTTGTGTGTATGTTGTTTTCCAATGTATGTATGTGTCAGGGGCGGATACAGGATTTAATTTTGGGAGGAGTCATAAGAAGTCGTAAACAATATTTATGCTTGAATCCCGAAATGCCAGGAACTAGGTTTTTTCATATTTTGTTCAGCTGCTTCTTTCCAGTTTTTGTTAGTGATGCACTCTCCTAAGCGCTTCACTGTAGCGATGTTGTTGATCATCGTTATGTATTCCTCTGGACTGACGATAACTTCGTGACGTTTGATGTCCTTTTCGATATTGCCGAAAACCCTATCGGGAGGTAAGAAACTGTTTCCAGTCATGAGAAACACAAGCTGAACTTCAACAATGTTGGGTGGCGCACAATGATAGAACCAATGGCCTACCGTGGTGGTCAAAATATAATTCTTATTTTGACCACCACACCCATCACTAACAAGGCGAACAGTACTGTATGGTTGAAGGTCAAACAGTTTGAAGCTGTTTGATCAATCAAACAGACAAGAAGAAATCTCATTTGGCCCTTTGCCGAATTCATTTTCTGTCCAGACATAGCAAATTACATTTTGTGTGCCTACATGAAGGAAACGCTGAAAACCCCTTTGAAGCATACCTGAAAGAAAATAGATCTCTGATTTTTAAATGCAATCAGAGATTTATTTTCTTGCGTAAAAAGTTCCATCAGGCCTAGTAGCAAAATCATTTTCTGGGCAAAAAATATGGGGATTAGAGTTATACGACTACGTAGAGGTCTAATGTGGTGGAATTAAATTATACTTCTAGAAGCTTAATACCATTTAATTAAATGAAACTACGAATTTCTGCGTAATCAAATCCATTTTTAAACAATTAATTAACATAACTATTAATTAAAAGAACTTTAAAATGACAACTACACAACAACGCTCAGTACAGCTTGAAAGAAATGTTATGGCAGTCACTGACAAACAATGCCACGTGACTAAAATGAACGCGTCTCATTGGCTGGCCAGGAGAATGTAAGTTTTGAAATATGACAAAGAGGAGAATGAGAGTTTTGGAAACGAACCTCAATTTCACCATTTAATTTAAATGGGACAATGTTAGTTTTGCTTTATTTCACATTCATAGACATGTGTATTTTGATGCGGACAACAAGAATCATATTTTAGGTGAATTTCGCCGAAAATTGGAGAATGCGAGTTTTGCAATTAGACCCCTCATATAGTAGACCTATTTATTGATAATATAAACGGTAATTGATAGGGAGTAACTTTTTGGTTAGGTCTTTGATTAAGTGTAGGCCTACACCTGAGACATACTGGTTCTTTTAACCTTTATTATAAAACTGTTGTTATAAAATAAACAAAATAATTTGATTTTAACATTTAACAGGATTTACCATCTTAGTTTTGAGGTTATTATTAATCCTACACCTTTATTATAAACTAGGGGAGCACGTGCGTGCTCCGCACGCCAATCCCCAATGGAACCTTCTAAAAATATATGGTACGTTTTATTTATAATAAAGGTGTAGGATTAATAATAACCTCAAAACTAAGATTGTAAATAATGTTAAATGCTCAAATTAAATTATTTCTTATATTTTATAACAGCAGTTATAATAATGGTTAAAAGAACCAGCAAGGCTCAGCTCTACACTTTAAAACCCTAATCTAAAAGCTAAAAATACAAAAATAATTGCTTCAAATTTTAAAATCAGCTGTTAATGGAAATATTGGAGCTAACAGGTATATTATCTGTTATTTTATTCAATTGGTTGCTATGGTAATAAATGTACATACATGTGTTGGTTTATCATTCTAGGTCTAACCTAAGAATTTTTTCCGACTAAATTTACAAATATTGAAATAAAAAAAGGTTTTTATGAAATAAAAAAAGGTTTTTATCAAAATGAATTATATAAGCCTATGTTACTCAGGGATAGTGCAGCTTTTTATTAGTAAAACTATTTTTTCAATCCGTTCAGTAGTTCCAGAGATACAAACAACCCCCTACATACAAACAAACAAACAAACTTTACCTCTTTATAATATTAGTATAGATAAAACATAACATATGTTTTTAGAAGGTTCCATCGGGGGTTGGCGTGCGGAGCACGCAGGGGTATCTCCTAGTAAATTACGAATATTGGTAATCTCGTAATCTGATAGATATAATCGGTCAATCGGAAAAGATAGTCTTAGCAACTTTTAATCACAAAAATATTTTACTATCAATTAATAATTATCTTTATTGTAATTTATATGTTTGTGAAATTAAATAGGAAAGGAAAACTTTTCTTACTGAACTTATGTTTAATACCTAATTTAAAATTTAATGTGTTCGAAATATTATTGTTATAACGGTTTTTCATAGCAGTATTGTCTTTGAATTTATTTAAATTACAAAATGTTACATTAAAACATAATTAGGTATTATGTATTTAATACAAATACCTATTTTATACAAAAATGCATGCTACATTCAGTTTCTCCTCAGATACGGTACATATTTAGAATTTAAATAGACATGATAAAATGTTGTTGGGGTTTCGAAGGAGAGATGTTATGCTTTCAGTTAAGAAATAAATCGACCACGCAGCTGGACCGCTGACGTGAGTTGAGCAAATTTCCAAAATTAAGTTTATGTGCCTATGTTTTAGGGTTTCAACCAACAATTTGGGAAATAGGTCTACTCACGAAGGCGTTGAACAGCTGTCTGTGTGTACGCAATATTATATTAGTAGAATTTGTTTCCTCCTAGTGGCCTCGCGAGTTTGCATCACTTGGCTTTGAACTGGGTACTTTTATGGTATTTTTCGTTTTTGTCGATTTTGGTGGAACCAAGCGAGCTATAAGGTCGCATAAAAATACAAAATGCGCAGAATAACATCCTACATTTATATTGTTAGAAAAAACTCTAAACAAATTTCATTCTCATAGTAAAAATCTCAAAAAGTAGTTACTTCCGGTCAAAAAACGTACTTCCGGTTGTTGGATTTTTGTGGCTAACGAACTCGTCCGAGCCACATAGACAACCAACACGTGTACCAAATTTGGACCAAATCGGACTTAAAATGCGGCCGCTAGAGTGCGAACACATATATACATATATATATATGAATTTTTTTGACACCCCAAAACGTATTCTGGGGACCATGATCGGTGCTCATTTGCTACTCCCGACCTTGGGTTTCACCATAAGGGCCACTGCAATAGCTCATTTTTCCTATGGAAATTCGCTAATAAACAAACTGTCTCACACTTCCCCTCCCCCACTTCTTACAGGAAGATTACTTCCTGTAGATGTAGCCTGTTACCTTCAAGCTCAAAGGTCAGTTCTAACTCGATTTACTCTCTCTCTCTCTTTTCGTTAAAAGCAATGCTCCTTTAGATTTAGAACGCTAGTGGGCAGCACATTAACAGTGAAATTGAAGCACAAGTTCAAGTAGTGTCAAATGTTTCACGACAGCATTCGCTGGCGTATTCTCTCACCGTATAGTCCATAAGGTGGGATATCTGTATGTATAATCAAGGGTAATAGCGTCCATAATCAAAGGTAATAGTTTCTCTTATCTGTGCTTCTGTGCAGGTAAAATGAAGTAGACTACTTTCACACAGAATGCGCTGGCTTAGTTTCTTCACAATATTACCCATAAGTTGATATATATAAAATAAGGTATTTATATTAAAGTTTAAACATGAGGTGGAAGTGTTTTTTTTTTTAGTACCAAGTCGAAAATCAACGAGTATTTTTTTTTATATTCCAACTTCATAAGTCTATGGTTTTATCATTCAAACTGAGGACTAAACTTCAGAGATAAGTACACATTAATCTGTATACTGTAGCACGTATTAAGTTTGTTGAAGGAGGAGCCAGTAAAAGTCTGATCTCGAAGATTTAGTTAGTAGTTTAGATTTAGTTAGTAGTAAATAGATAAGGTGTGCTACCGCGCATGTGGCATTGACGTTACCTGGTGAAATCTAGCCGCCGCGACCGGTCGGTTCGGGTGCAGTTGTAAGCGTTTGCACAAACTGCGATTACACTCACTTAAAAAATTATGAATTTGGTATAGTTTTAAAGCTTATTAAACGAAGTTTATAACGATGTAAATTATATATTGAAATTTAGAAAGTAGTCAACCTTTAACCCTATTTGAATTTAGACTAATATTTCTAATGACATGCAAAGTATGTGTAGTGGGAAAGTTTTTTACTATTGATTTCGCGTCATTTTCGAAATCACCAATCTAAAGAGCATAAAATGAAGGTAATTCGGCATGAAAATATTTTTACTACGAGTCATAGAAAAAAAAAAACTACAAGCCTTTAGTTTCAAACCATAGTTACGGGAGCAGTACTGAGAGTTGAAACTAACAAAACTAGGAGTTCTATGTTTGGAAAGGTGAAGAGTTCAATTATTAGCATTGGTCTTTTGTATTTCGAAAATGAATATACAACAAAATTATTAATTCTAATTGTCTCGTGGAATAATATTATTAATATATTATCTGTTACGTCTATACAATAAACCAAATATAAGTTACCAAATCTGTTTGCAAATGATTGTGTTTTTAAATAAGAAGTTTGAAGTAATTAGTAAAGATTATTACAAAATAATATTAATTTTTATATGTCCCAATTATTAATTTAGAGCTAAGTATGAAAATTAATACGTTCAATATACGAGTAAATGTAAATATCCACATAAGCTCTTGATAATATAATGTATATTTAACCAAATATAGCTAGATTTATTATCCTCCTTTTACTATTATCCCAATTAAAAATTGCTTTAGACCAGAGTATTCTGCATTTCCTTACCGTGCTGGGTGTTAATAATGGTATCGTTCTGATTGCAGGCACTATCCATAGATTACATAAAACCTATTGCTTAAGAAACCTAACGAATCTTATCTTTCTATTACCAACTTCGATTTAAACAACCACTAACTGAGCAGCCTGGCATGTTGCACAACTACTATAGTTTGCGAATGAGATTATTTATAAGAAACCAATTGAAAAACAAAAACGATTATCAGAGCTCGGCAGTCGAAACCGGAAACAATGCTCATGTTCACACCAAGTGTAGGAAAACGCGTTTTTTACCGAGTTCGTCTTTTGAAAAACCCTATACAACAGAAAAATTATAAATATAAAGTTGGCGAGAGTAATACTCTTTCTGATCAGGTACCTCGGGTAAAACCTGGTTTTTCTTACAGTCATATTAGAGGACCAAAGTGTCTTCAGATGCATTTTTTCCAATTTTCAACATCTCTCAATCTTAATTAAATTATGTTTTAATAATTTCAAACAAAATAAAATTTAAAAACTCACTCATTTGTTTACTCAGATCTTTTACAATCTATCATTACTCTTACCACATAGAAAAGACCATGTTAAAACAAACCTGTTATACCACATTCAGGTACAAGTATACCCTGGGTAACTACCAATAAAACTGCCAGATCTACCATAAGGACAAAAAGGTGAAAGGGAATTGTCTTCTTCCTTCAGATTAGTTGTACAATCTAGTAAGCAGCTTGCTGTTTTCAATTGAAGGGCGTAAACACCAGTTTGGACATATTCCAGTTTAACATCCTTGTAGAATATCTTATATCACTATGCTTTTACTTACCAAGAAGAATAACATTCAAAATGTAATAAAATCACTTGATAAAGAGTGTTGATTTATTCTCAAAATATCGTGTGTTGAACATACAACTGATGGCAAATATTTGAATAATCAATAGTAACAATATCATTTTACCACCAGGTTTTTCGCATTTAAAATAAAAAAACATTTTTGTTCAATCAGTTGAAATGTATCTTTAGAAAGTTTTATCGAGTGCTGATATATGTATTTAAATGAATATCATGTTGTAGTTCACAAATAATCTGTATTAAAACGTTATTAAATTAACAATATTTTACGATTGTATTTAATACGGCAAAATAATAAACAGATGTTAGTTAAATTTCTATTTTCTTTGTTTAATTCAGCAGGTTTTGCTTTTATTAATTGTTTAGTGTCAGTTGTACTTTAATTATTTGTTTACTTTTCATAATCTTAAGTCTGCTCTATTTTACACGGGTAACGCTAGGTACAATGGCTAGTAAAAAATAATTGTGACCAAGAAGTAATATTTGCTACAGAATACATTTTATTTCTCTTTTCACAGAAGATGGCAACAAACATGATATGTATTTTAAAGGCCAAACACATGTTACAGTCAGTTACAAGATAAATTAATTTTAAATTGCACAAACATTATACAATAACGTTAAATAATTTACTCTAAGGAATATTTATCTCAACATCAACAATTAATTATTACTACAACTAGTTTTTACTCAAAACTCTACAGTCTTAGACAAAGGATATCTTATTTATTTGAAATTATATGTAATTGAATGGTTACAATAGTACCGGTAGTGTTTAAAAGTATTGTTTTTGTTTTAAATAAACCGACAGAAAATACAGGAATTTTAAAATAATTTGATTTAAGGGCTGAAAAAATTTCAAAATACAACTACTGTATCTTTTTCTGAGTAGGTTAAAACAAAAAACTGAAGATTGTGGGGTTGGCTAAAAATACTCTACTATTTATTAGTACTTTAACTCTATTTTGTTTAATAATTTAGCTTAATTAGATTTTATGCTGCAATAAAAAAATTTAAATGCCAGCAATTTTAATGTGAAATTAAGTGTGTTCATTGACATAAATTGAAAGCTTACTTTTATTTTAAAACCATCGGCAATGATTATAGATAAATACATATTCATTAAAAATCTGGTACTAGAAACTGATTTTGATAGTTGCTTGAACCAATAACATCAGGAACTAAAAACTATTAAAACGTGCTGCTCACAAAACTGATGATGGAGAGTTGGAAATTGATACACATGAGAATTCTGTGGAAGAATTTGAAAATAAATATAAGATCAAAACTGTTTATTTGTAATTAACCCTATTGGACGTCGGGGGTTTAGGCAAAAACCAGTGCCCAATTGATCGGACTTCTGCAAAAAAAATTGTTAATTTGGTAATTAATTTGTCATTCTTGCTTAAGAATAACAATAGTTTTATAGCTACTAGTCAGGCACATCCGAAAGTATTTTACTTGTACCTCCACCCTCCCCTCGCCATAAGTCTGCCGTCTCGGCTCGCCAAGCCCAAGTGCCAGCTTACGTTTGGCCAGCTTTACATTGACATGTATCAAAACATTTATTTTACGATTTATCGAAAAATATTTGTAAATTTTGTCTTTTGTGCACAACTGGCATATTACTGTTTTAGAAAATTAAATATAAAAAATTTATAGATAGGTTTTGATAAAATGTTCTAATTTTTATATGTTTATATGAATGTGTTTGTTTAACAAATAAAAAATATTTTCCACGTATAACATGTTTTTTCATCTTACTTCTATAGTTCAAAGTAAAAAGAAATTAAAAAGATTTTTTTCAGATTTTATATGATTAAAAATATAAGCAAGGATAAATATTCGTTATTTTTGAAATAATTATAAAGTAGATTTCATCGGCTAAAATCAAAAGAAAACCTATTGATTAATAAATACAACGATTAGGATGTATAATCTAAGAACATGCAAATTCACTGGTTTAAGCATTGGTTCTTTTGGGTCACGCCAGGCGCAGGCCATCCAAAAGTTAAATAATTTTTTGTTTGCTATTAACAACATATTTTAAAGTAAGTATTGTGCAAACTGTTTAACTGTTATCTATCTTAATTTAGTCATTATCACTGACTTTAACCCTAGAACCGGCAGCTTTAACGAAAATGGATTTTTTGGCGTGTGCAAGAATTTGTTCAAAAATTCGCCAAAAATAGTAAATGAACCCCAATCCAAAAGTGTTCCTTAGCTTTTTGGTAGAAAAAGGTTCAAAAAATTTATATATGCCAGTAAAAAAATGATAGATGTAAAATTTACAAACTTATTAGCTCAAGAAACAAAAAATGTTCAGTTACGAAAAATAAAAGTTCAACTTTAAGTCTACATAAAAAGTAGTAAAAATTTTTTGTAATTTTTTCCATAAATATAAAAAAGTTTCGTAATTTAGTTCTAAATAGAACTGTATAAAAACATTTAACATTTTAAAATTGCTTATTTTGAAAACACGAGTTTTTCTGTTCCTACAAGTCTGCTATCAAAAGTATGCCAAATTAGAAACGTAATTTACTAATATATGCTTTGCCCAAAAATGAAATATTATTATAACAAAGTGTAGAGAATAAATCAAAGAACTGAACTGTATACTTGTAAATTATCTTTTCATAAAAGTGTTTGATTTAGAATGATTTGAATAACAAAAGTTAGAAAATAATAGAAAACTCTCATCTGTACAAGATGCGCGCGCAAACTCCTATGTCTAGCCATGTTGTAAAAGTCCGTTAGGCTTCAGATTTGAATGTTAGATGAGACCGTATTAGCAGTCACTTTCCCACGGTCCTACACAATAAACTGTTCAAATATAGCATATTTGGTTTACAGGGAAAGTTAGCTTGAAGCATTATGTTTACAAAGATACCAAAATATCTCTAAAAAACGATTGAGGTCACACAGATATCAAGTGAAATAAATAACGCTGTTTATTGGTTGGAAAACTGACCAATTGCAAGGGTCTACAAAACCCCTTACAACTTCAGAACTATTTGTCCGATTTTTGATTGGATGAAAGTTTTGGATAGGGGAAATTGTGATGAATCCATCGATACATAGGTTTAACTAAGAAAACCTATTGGGCGGGATTTAGAGATTGACGAAAGTCGAGTTATTTCGTTATGTTTTGTATGAATTTTCGGGCGCCGATTGATTTGTAGAAAAATAATAAACTGCAATGATGATTACGTATGTAAATATACGTTTTAGAAAGAAATTGTAAATACAAAAATTAAAGTTTGAAACATTACCTTTCCAATGGTGTTTGTCTTTTTATAATTGGAAGATTTTTAGTGGGTCAAATATTCAATACAATCACGCGTTACAAATGTGTTGCAACCAAACGGTTGCAGGGTTAAATTAGCAATATTTCTCTCGTTTTATTTATCACTTTGTAAAAGTTGTGTTAATACAAACTAAATAATAAATAATTTATCTGGGAACCACAATATTTTGTTAAGAGAAAAGTAAATAGAAACCACTTGTCAATTACTTTAACATTTAATTGTCAAGTAAACATTTAGTGAATTCCTCAACTCACTCAAGATTCACTCTTCAGATTCATGTACTTTATCTCTTTCAATTACAATTTTATTGTGAAATGGTAATAACATTAATTGTCAAAAACTAATTCCACCTGCTAAGTAAAAGTTTTTCATTTGTCATTATATAGGACACTTCAAATACCCACAAATAACCGAAATAAAAATAAATATCAAAGAAATATAAAGGAGTACATGAAGATTTTATTGGTACATTCACACAAATTTGAAACAGTCAGTTTTACATTAACCTAAATCTTTATCTTTTAAGATAACAAATACAATTTTCAATATCCAAAAATATACAACTATGAACTAGCAACAATATAAATCACAAGTATTTAACTAAATCCATTTTACATGAGTTACAATTTGTTTAAGGACTTAAAATCATATTATTACAAAGTAAAAAAATTACAATGTTTTAAAAGTATTATGTTAAGGAGGTAAATAAAGAAATGCTGTCTCTTATTAGACTGGAATGCCACAATTTACACTTCCTTTGTAGTTAGTGTACTTATCATCATTTAATTGTATAGACCTAACAAAATAGTACAAACTTAAAACAAATTGTTTAAAAACAACAATAATAATAATAAATAAACACATAATAATTTCAGCAATGAAAGTTGCTTTTCAAAAGCTTAATTTCATTATGCTACTATTGTTTTACTAACAAATTTCGGACGTAATTGTATTTCATTATTCTAAACTGATTTAACGATGCTGCTGTTTTTTGAGAATTGATTTGGGTTTGTGGATAGAGTATGAATATACAAATCCAAAGTTGTACTACGACATAGTCAGCCTATACTATCAAATATTTAAAATAAAAATGTTTTTATTTTGTTACTTTACAGAAAAATACTGCAAAGCTGTACATTCACAATTATGTACACTAACTTGTGCTAGGACTAACAATCATAATTCCATTTTATCAATTGTACTGTTCAGGTAAAACATAAGAGATATCATCCCATGGATGACGGTAGAGTCCTTGCTTCAATCGCTTTTGATCCATAAAATGACCTGAAAAGAAATAAATTACAGTAAATCAATGTTTTTAGAGCTATTCACTAAATAAATAAGCATAAGAACATTTTGTGCATATCACATTATACCATGAGAAATTAATATTGGGTGAAATTTCAGAAATTGGTAAATGGACGCAGCATGTGATTGTTTTTGTTTCGTCTGTGTTTAGTTAAATCATCAACCACTTGTTCGGTCAAATGTATTAACTGTTTATTACTGCCTGTCATTAAATGGTAAAAATAATAAGCTAAGTATAAAAACACAAAATCCAAAATAATTATTATGGATACATGGTAACAGTTCATAGCTAACGAATCAGTTTAGGCAATTGACTTCAACCGAAACCTCAGTAATTCGCATCTACAGGGGATGCGGAATACTACCCCCCCGGAAAACCACCCCCCCAAGTGAAACGTGACGTCACAAAATCTGCCAACTAACCAATATGGGAGCCGTTAGTTGGCAACTAACCTAACCTAACCTGACGTCATTATTACGTAGGAACCTGCTTGGGGGGGGAGTTTCCCGTTCCCCGGGGGGGGGGGGGGGTAGTATTCCGCATCTAAGAATTATTCGTTGGATTGAAGATTACAAAACGCATCGAAACTTGAGTGTGCGTGACTGGAAAACTGCCCCCCCGATCTCTGACATCAAAATGGCGTAGGAACCTGCTTGGGGGGGGGTAGTTTTCCAGGGGGTAGTATTCCGGCGACCCCATCTACAGAATCTAAGGAAAATATCTGTTTTCAAAACCCAGTGACCTAAAAGGAATATTTTGTAAGTGGAGGTATTTTTTAAAGAAATTTTAAGATGAGAGTACAAATAATTAAAAAAACAAAACAAAACATGAAGAAAACTTTAGATCAGCTCGAAACGTAAAAATTTTTTGTTTTTGTACCTTTTATTTACTATCATTTAACAGTTTTTATTTCGGAACTCGTACCAATCATTGTTAATGACATACCCTTTTAAACAATGTCCAACATGAGCACTTGTCCACAAGTTTTGCAACAGTAAAAAATGTAAAATTTTGGGAAAATGAAAAAGTCCGTATCAATCAAATTTCAAATAACAATATAGATTGAGTGTGATATTAAATTAAAGGACTTTTAAAGCTGAAGATTTTTGTATTTAAATTTTGGTCATATAGCCAACCATTTCAAAATGACGATCTAATCTAATTTCAAAAATAGAAGTGCGGAGTAAATAAATAAATTTATGAAAATAAAAATTATGATCAGTAAACAATTATCCCTATAACAGTTTAAAACAAGCAATACTCTAGACATTGGCTTAACTTTTCTTGTTATTTTTTTATTTAACCCAGTGGGGTAGATTCTCGTGGTGGTTAAGCTGCGGCAGTCCAGGACCGATTGCCGAGTTATACGCTAGTTACATGTACTGATCATTAAAAGTTAGTCAAAATTCCACTAGGTACCATTTGGAATTACTGCTTACATTTGAATTACCAATTACAAATTACTGCTCAATTTGTTTACACAGCGATCAATAATAGATCGTGAAAACTTGCGTAATTCTGAAATTGATAGATTGACTTATTGATTGTGATTTGAATTTGATTCAAATGAAAGTAATAACTAAAATTCCCACAGTAAAAGAGCCAAAACCAATGGCTGTACGAACAGTGCCAAGTGCACATTAAAACTTGTTTTTTTAAGGGTTTTCATACATTAGTGAATTGTTAAAAAAAGATTTAATTAAGTAAATATTGTAAATCTGTACATTTATATTGTAAAACATGTTTAATGCTCATTTTCAACCAACTATTATTACTGTTTGTCAAGTTCCATGAAAATGCACAGCTACTAAAATATAATATGTGAACAACAAACAAAAAAAACATGATTGCATTTTTATTTGTTTACTGTTCAGTTAAGAATTTAAGATATGAGGCTATTTTTTATTTCTATGTAAAAAACATTATAAAGTTATGAAAATTAAACAAAACTCTTGCGTTTTCAGCAAAATTGCTGGTAATAGTTCTGCAGAGGCCGAATCAACCTACCGAGTCAAACCTTTATGACAATAATTGTTTAATGACAATATTTTTCAGGAATATTGCAACTATTGTAAGTGTATTTTCTTTGAGCATTTCTATTTTTTCAATAAAAAAGGAGGTAAACAAAATGAAAATATATATGGTTTGTCATGGTTTGGACAAAGTTTAGAGAAAAAACATGTTCATTTTAAAAGCCAGGTTTACTGTTGGAAAACTTATGGAAAAGTGTCCAAGTTGACATTGTTTAAAAGTGTTTAAAAAAAAGTTTCTTTTATCATTAGCAATGTTTTGTAAAGTTTTGAGAATAAAACCATTCATTGATAGTGTACAGAAATTAAAACTGTTTTGTCGTTAGTGACATCTGGATACAGGATCAGGTGTCAATTTGTTTTTCTAAATGTTTACTTTAGATAAAATACCTTTAAAATGGTATAGCTCTAAATCATGATGCAACCAAGTTCCCATCATCGGAAGGACTGACCTAGACTGAGTTCTTATTATCATTAACTGAAGGAACTACATTAACATTATGTTGATTGAATTGTTTTGTGTTTTTGTACTTAACTTGTATATAAAAAAAAAAAAACACTTTAAAACAACCTCTATAGTATTTTAATTTAATTTCATAAAAAATGGGGCAGCAATAAAATTAGGAGGCAAACTTACAATTAAGTTTTACCACTTCAAAGGGTTATTATTGTGTTTGAGATTAGAGTTATAACCAAGTTTAAACCTTATAGAGCCAAATTATATCACCATCATCAACACTCTGTAACTTATGGTTACAAAAAATAAAAATAATATATATAAAGTAGCTTCTTTTGCTATTCGGCCCCACGTTGGGAAAGCCATTTTGTAACTTATGGTTACAAAAAATAAAAAAAATAAATGAATGTTGATGTTAAAAAAAAATGGGGTTCGGTAAAAAGTTCAAAAATTAAAAAAAAATATGTCTTAAATCAAAAATAAAAAACGCTATATGTGGATTATCTAATAACTACTGATATCTCTTCATCGCCTCCTTTACTTATTCACTTTAAAAAGAAAAATCGTCGCTTATATAATACTCAAAATCACCTATGTACCTCCTAGGCCCATTGCCTCACTTCTAAAATAGATCATCGCCCACCTTAACTCTCCATAACATCTTTCTCCAAGTCTCAACGTAGAACAATATTATTTTCCTCACCTTGCTTCAACTCACCTTACTATAATTCACCTTACTATAATTCACCTTATTATGATTCACCTTACCTAACTCCCATAATCTTAATAATAAAAAAAAATAATAATCATAATATTTTCGATAATCCACATATAACCTCACTTATGCTTAGTCTGCATATATTTACTTGTAATTACTAATCACTCAAAAAATATTTACTAATTAGTTTAATTTTCTTAGGGGTGGGAACCTGGCTATAAAAGTAATGGCTAAACGGACATTCGTGGCTATATAAAGAAATTCAAGGCATTGCGGCAAGACAACAACTATTTACTCAAACATGATCATAAAATGGATATTTACAGCAATTAAGAAACATAAACATAGTGATACATATGTACAAACAAGTCAAGAAATTATTTACAATTATACAAAGTTTCCTGAACCATATCTTAAGTAATGACGCAATAGAAGTTAAATGAAGTTAGCTTTTTTATAAATTGAAAAATTTTAATACCTGCAGACTAAAATATGTCCAATGGCCATTTCTACTTACAGTTTCACTTGTTTTATTCGTCGCACTGTTCTTTACCTAGGATTTTTGTCGTAAATTCAATTCACTTCTCCAGCTTACCCCACGCTAGTCCCGCCAAAGCACATCGAAAAATTATCAGTCGAGAAACACTCAATTTCCTTGATCAATTTGATTTTCCATAATCACTCCAACTATACAGTATATCTACTTCACATTGAGACCAAACTTGTCACCATTTAACAAAGAAAATTACATTTTTCTTGCAATTACACACGCCGGCTTCATGCAGCATAAATGAACTATATCGCCATCTTGATAAAAGTCCCTGCCACCAGTACGTTCCAATTCGTCCCAGTGAAAACCAGTACGTTCCATTACGTTCCGTATCTTTTGACATCTGTGTTCTTTCACATACACAGATTATTCCTCTCTCTCTCTTCCAATTGCTTCCATGATCACTGTACATACTATCATATTAAGTTCTCGATTCATATTAAATTGTGCTATGTACTGTTATTATATTCTTTTTTATTTATTTATTTATCGAACTGTTTATAATCTTAAATACCGCTTCACATTGTTCGCTTATAACGCACTACTTTTTGAAACAAAGTTTCTGTACAATTTTCACTTTTTACACACGCTCATATATTAATATGTTTTTTAAGTCTGCTTTTACATTACCTACTTTTACAGTCTGCTTTTATGTTTTATTATTTGTTTATAAAAGAAAGAATGATTCTACTGTAATTACTTTGCGTCATTAAGAAATGTAATTATATGAAAATTAAAATGATTAATATTATTTAGTATTGCGTCATTATTCATTTAGACCAAATCTCTGTTCCTTTAGTCACTATAGGAAACAGCTGACTCATTTCTTACTTTATTATTTTCTCTGTGACATGGACGTAAGTGTTACAACTCTCTTCTTCTTACTTCTCTCATCAAACAAAAACTGCATCTACTTAAAGGAGCTTCATGGTTTTAAAATCAACCTAGTCTTCTCCTCCATTAAAACATAGGTTTTTGTTTGTTTTCGATTGGGCATTTTTGTTGGCACTTCATCAAGAAAAAAGAATTTACTTTCGCTTTCGTTCAAGGATAAAATTTTTAACCTTTCTCGTGCTTATTTCTCCAAACACTTCAAAATTTCTTATCCCTTTGGTTATAGAAACCCCACAGCAAACCAAAGCCTTGAAATGGTGGCATACTATCACAAACTTTAATCTTGCCTTTAGAAAATCTTGTATGCATTAATGATAGCAAGAATTTGTATTCTGATTTGTTTAAAACATAGTTTTGGTTCTTTATTTCTGTTTTATACAATTAATTTGATTGAATTTCTTTGGTTTTATATTTTTTGTAAAAGACTTTATTTACTTTTTTATTTTAAAGTGTTAATTCAGTCTTTACTATTATGCAATTAAATATTTTTGAAAATAAAAGTACACATTTAAAACAAACAACAGTTTGTCAGCAGTACTGGGCCAATGTTGACTAAACATACCAATAAATCCAATGCTTCTTCCTAAAACGAACAGGCTGTTGATGGAACCCATGTCAATGTACTCCTGCGCCTCTTCCCTGTATCAGTAATAATTTATTACCATTTAGTAAAAAAAATACTTAACATTTTTAGTACAATATAAATATGTAAAAAAGAAAATTTTTTATACTGACAAATTAATAAAAAACACATTTGAGATATTTTTCAACAATTTTTCAAGACCAAGTTCATACTTCAAAGTTTAAGTATTAAAGTGAACATTTTGAAATATTTGATGAACAACTAAACATTTTTAATTGTGGATGGTAAGAATGTTATGCGCTTGTTTAATTCAGATTAGCTATTTTGCCTTGAATGGTATATACAAACTTTTAATTGGAAAATGATAAAAGCATGGATAAGTACATTATACAAAACTTTTAAATAGTTCCTCAAAATACATTTACTATTGTAACAAATTTGTAGAATTACCTAAATTTAAAATGTATGCAACTATATTATAAATTGATAATTGAATATTGGACATACACATTTTAATATTTCACATACCTTTAAAATGTAAAATTATTCCTAAATTGTTTTATTAAAGATTAATATAAAAATTAGCTTTAAGATGTATATGTATGTCATGCCTGAACAAAAAAACCGAGAAGGAATACGTATTAACATTGTAAAAATTTGTTTAAAGTCTAAAAAAATTGCAAAACATTTTAAGATATAAATACAAAATAAACTATTGTTCTATAAAAACTTATTAATTTCATTTTTAATACCAAACAAGAGAAAATTGTTTTAGGTAAACTGCAATATTTAATTAATTTAAAGACCAGTTAAAACAGAACTATACTGTGCAATTATAACTGCATTATTCTATACTTGTTTTAAAAAGCTTGACTATAAAACTTCTGGAATTGCAATGAAACAATATGAGTAAATAATTAAAGCTATATTTATCTTAAATTTATTTAGTTATTAAAAATTTTGTAAGTTAAAGAGAGAAGGCTTCTATTTAGTTTTTAATACAGCTTGAATCCTGAATTTAATGAAAACCTTGTATACTTAAGTAAACGATAATTCAAAAGATTGTGTTCAGCTTAAAATTAACAGTTGTTCAAGCTGTAAGATTTTTCTAATTGATACAGCAAAAAATGTCTTTTCTTCAGTAACACGGGAGCTAATGACAGTTGTTTTACCTTGTGAAACTACCACTGTGTCTAAGCAGGTCACAAAATGAAACTGCGATAACTCCATCAACATTAAGAATAAGGTTAGGTTTCTTCGATGTTGTAATCTTTTCTACTTCAAGTGCATAATGCAGCAGAGGAGTTGCAGGGAAGTTCTCCAGTACAAACTCTTTGATAATTTTGACTCGCATATCAGGGTTGTTAATCTATAACAAAGAAGACATGTTTACATTAAACACTCTAAATGAAGAACACGGATTAAATGGCTTTTACTACAGTCAACAAATACTTTATATTGGATTGTAAATGGGTTTTTTTTCACTCCCGTTAATTTTATAGTTTCTGCCCATCAGTTTTCATTACTGACATTTTAATTTAAGGTTTAATTTTAATCTAGCCCCATTGGACAATTAAACATCATGTTACACAGTTTCTACAAAATTCAACAGATAGCCTTAACATAAACTTAGCATTGTATTGAATTTCCAGTTAAAACAAACCAACAAATTTAATATAAACCATGGATAAAAATTTGAGTTTTCAAAAGTCAATTATAAACTGTAGAATGTGTCAATTATTAATTTGAGAATATATACAATTCTGTTGATACTGACTTGATTATGTGTTTAATAGATAAGTTCATGAATTAATACGATGACAACCAGTATTTGCTTGTTGCTTGTAAATCATAAATGTAATTAGATATTAATCACGGCAAATAATAAATGTTTTATGTAGTTTTGTTTACCAAAAATATTTATCTAATAATCACAATAATCATTTAAAACACAAAGATTATTATAATGTGCATACACATTAAGTAAGTCATACAAAGAATTAGTATTTAAGAAGACCAAAAGTCAGTCAGAAAATATTTCAAAAATTACTATTTGTAACGTAAATTGTTTAATAGGGACATTAGAACAAGACACATAATATTTTCACTAGAAAGACCAAACATTGGCTATCGACCAAAACTGTGTTGGTTTTATTACTGGAATTTTAAGTTGCAAATGCTTACAAAATATCAATTAAAAAAATATATGTTATTACTAGGGATGGGTCGATTTTCAAATTTATCGATTCCGATTCCAAGAAATCGATTCCTGATTCCGATTCCAATTACCATAATTGTAAAGGGAAGTACAGTTCGAGCAAACTAGGAGTGCGTTTGGCCTAATGGGCGTGTTATCCCTTCTACTTTTCCTTAAACCTGCCTTGGCAGTACAACCAATTCCACAAAAAAATAGGTCCACAAATAACATTTAACTGAGGGGACAGCGCTCACATTCTTATAACTTTACCTACTTGCTTACAACCTTTATATAAAAAAGTATTTCACATTTTAGAAGAAAATATGACAAATATCTATAAATAAGTAAGGTTTTGTTTAATAAAATTTATAAAATGTTATAACTGTGATGCAAAATTTTACTAAGTTTTTTTATAAAATAAAAGTTATGACAACAAAAATGTTCAAAGCGAGAATTTTTTGTATTTTAAGACAAAAAGAAAACTTTTTGCGAGAAAGTTGTTGATAATTAGTGGAATTAACTTTTTTATTTGAAACAATTTTTTGTATGACCCTTTGTTTAGTCAGGAGAAAGGTAATTCCTGTAATGAAAACATTTTGTGCTTGTTTGACATTGATTTGGTGCGATCCTGGCTGTTCTGTAGGTCCACTAGAATGACACCATAATACTATCTTGCTTTAATCATACTGTATTTAAAGTTTTAGGTTTTGTATTCTTTTAACATTGGTTGGTTAATCGTTAATCGCCAGGTTGGTGAAAGTTAGTAAATACACATACGAAATTTTTGTGGGAAAAGTAAATAGGATGATGTAAGGGGAAGGGTATCTCAGGAGAAATACTTCCTGCCTTCCTCTTTATTTGTAGATTCCAAGAACGCATTCTCCTCATAATTTTTAACACATGCTAAAAAGATTTGTCAACCTGTGTAATTTGATTATTCTTAGTTCTTGCGTTTTTTCCTAAACCAAACCATTTTTTTTGTAAATTGGACTTGATGTTTAGATTTTTGAAAGGTTCAAGTAAACTTGCCAACTTGGACCTTGAATATTTTTAAATATCAAATACTAGCTTTTTTGTTTACTACTTATTAGTAAATGTTTTCTATTAACTTTATAACGATTTCGGCCTGCACAAAATTAAAAATAAGTACCCATATACAAAATGACACAAAAACCTTAATGCTCTACGAAGTATTGAATTCAATACATTAAAATAAATTTTAAAATGTTCAGTAACATTTTTTTTTCGAATTCGGACATTAATTTTTATTATCATGAATAACAATGTTAAAATTTTAAGTAATTGTAACTACATCATTTGGCAATCGTTTCCAATAAATAAAAAATAGCTGATGAAATTAGGTCTTTTACAGATGGGCACAGTTACTGTTGTTGCTATTTTAACTGTTGTAAAAAATAACAAAAAACTAAAATAAACTAACCGAATTCGAAAAATGTTTCTGAATATTTTCATTTATTATAATGCATAGAATCCGATCCTGTATTATAGCACGATAAGATTTTTTTGTGACACCTGTATATGTTTATAAATAAAAGAACAAATTTTTACACGTCCTGTTCACTAAGAAAAATGTGTTTATCACTTTTGTTTACCCTCACTTTACAGAGACAAACTAGGGTGTACAGTAAAGAACAGAGATCTATTTTTTTTTATTGAGATTGTACTGATGACGTTGAACACAACAAACCAAGCGTGGGGAC
>JAGFPH010000100.1:509350-536111 GCA_018207615.1 Philaenus spumarius
GAGGAATGTGTAAACATTGTTCTTTAATTTTAACTGCATGGTTTTTTAATTTGGTTTAATGTTATTTGTTAATTTTGTTATTGAACTAAGAGGAACTTACATAAAACTGCCGATTTGGATTCATTAAAAAATGTATACATTTTTTTTCATTATACTGCACCGAAAACGCTGTTTTCTATACCTGTGTACATAGACGTAGAAAATACAGAAATGAAAGTCCTTATTTTCCGTGCACAATATTGTAAAATCAGCTGTGTAGGGATCAGTAAATTTATCGTTCTCCAGCTGATTTTACAAATAAGAGTAAATGTATCAGTTTTAAGTAAACAGCTAATTTTACCATTCTCCAGCCCATTTTACAAATAAGAATAAACATCAGTTTTATGTAAACAGCTGATTGATTTGGTCAATGGAAATATAACAGAAAATCAAACAGTTTTTTCTTCTTTTTTTTTTTAAATAAATAAACGGTACCAGGAATTGGCACATACTTTCTCACAAACATATTTAAATTATGAAACAGATTCACTGTGACTTCATAATTGTAGGTGGGTTTGGAGAGGTGATTTATTACAGTAGGAGATTAACTAATAAATATTATTATTATTATCTAGAGAGAAAACTATTCGATCGATTTCGAACAAATTTGCACTAAAAATGTCAATTAGGCTTGTATAGATGCACGAAAAAAGGTTTTGAAAAAATTTGAAAAACAACCCCCTTTAAGGCCAAAAAACAGTTATTATTATTATTAGCTAAACGAGAGTTTTTAGAAAGATGCAGTTTTCTGCATATAGTAGGGTACATAAAGGCTACAAATAAGCAAAATTTTATCAAAATCCTTAGAGCCGTTTTTTATAAAAAAATAATAACCGACTTTTTGGGTTTATTTTGCCAAAAAGAGGGTTGTTTTTCAAAATTTTTCAAAACCGATTTTTGACATGCCTACTTGACATGTCTGGTGCAAATGTGTTTGAAATCGATCAAATAGTTTTCGCTCTAGCTTTGTATACATACAGACATTTTGTAAAAACCACTTTTTTTAACTCAGGGGGTCCCAAAACGGATATTTCCACAAAAATCTCAACATCGATTTTTTTTTTGCGATCACTATACTTTCTCTATACTATAGTATAGTGAGAAAGTAAAAGATGTTTGATTAAAAATATGTTGCTTTTTTGGTGTAGTATAGTGATAAATACCGTACGTAACTCGCCCGGTAAGTTTTTCCGTGCTTGCACATGCAAATCCCGCACTCAGTTGCGCCTCACCCGGGAACTATCATGCTCGCACGGAAAAACCCTATTTACCGGGCTCGTAACGTAATATACTATGAAAGAGTATGGGTTTAATTATTTAAGGATAACTTAAGAACAGAAAATCCATATAAAATAAATATCAGTAGGGAAAAATGCAAAACATTCTTAATTTGTTGTATGTAGACATTTCCCCAGTAAAATGTTTAGGCAATTGTTATGCGTAGATATCTGTACACAAGAAATCAAGTCAAGTGGTTTCGTTTCTTATCGTGTCTATAGAATTAGGGTGTCTACTGTGACGAAAACTAACACATTTTATAGATCGGTAACGAAAGTTTAAAGTAATAATGTTATTATCGGGTAAAACATTTTGGACATTTTTGGGACTTACATTACCCGTGATTTATGATTTTTGTAGGAGTCCCGACGGAATGCCTTAGGTTTACTTGTTATTCATTCCCAAAAATAGCTACATTTAATTTCCACTTTTTCCGAATTTTACAACTATCATCTAAATTAAATTTCGCAGACCTTAGCCGTTGTAATTTAAATTAAGGTTCACACCGGCGTTTTATAAAATTAGGGCTAATAATATTCGGCGTCATATTTTTTTTTAACGACATTCGTCATTTTATTTTAAATAATTCACCAATGGTAGTTCATGTTCATAAAATTGGCACAAATTTTATTTGAGCATCAATTTTTTGCGGGCATTCACTGTGGTATTTAAATTATGTTTTAATGCTATTGTATTTAACGCATTGTTTTTATTAAATTGCACTGGGTTAGTTGTATTTTCGTAACAATTTCTTATACGGACATTCCATTGTTCTCGGGAGTAGGTTTATTCGGGGACATACGCTGATGTATAATTCCGATCGAATGCCGGCGTTTTATAAAATTAGCGCTAATAATATTCGGACGTCGCATTCTTTTGGAGACATTCGTCATTTTATTTTAAATAATATTTCACCAATGGAATAAATTTGGCACAAATTTTATTCGGGCATCGATTTTTTTTGCGGGATATTTCATACATTTTGCTTAATTGTATTCGGGTTTCATCATCTTTCGTGAAAACTCACTATGGTATATTAAATTAGGTTTTAACGCCTATATTTCATGAAATTACTGCTAATTGTGTTCGGACGTTAATTTCTTCCATGAACATTCCGTTTTTGTTGATTGGTATCGTTACTGACCCATCCCTAGTTTGCAAACACACAAAGTAAACGCTACTAACGGCTAGAAATAACAGTACGGCTACTTCGGCTACTCTATTACTTTGGTGCAGTGTAGATTCTCCGAATACTTCGTATTGGAATGAAATGGGATGTAACAACTAATATAACGAGGAAATATAAACCGGGGCCGTGGTAATCGGCGTACCGAACGTATTTGCAGAGACAGGTGGTGGCCGGGCTCGGAATCGATGAAATCGGAATCGACTTTCACAGAATCCACTCGATGCCGATTCCAGTGCCGAGAATCGGTGGAATCGACTTTTGGAATCGAGAATCGACCCATCCCTAGTTATTACTTAATTTTTTGGAAACTTTGCAATTGCTATTCTTCAGATTTTTTGTGAATAACATAGTACTATGTTGCAAATTTTGTAAATGTGTAAAAATAATGTTTTTTTGTATATAGTAGGATATCCAATGGTTTCGGCTTATTTATGTAAATTTTTGTTCTTTTTCTTCCTTTCTCTTTTTTGTCTAATATAATTAGTTTTTAGTAAACAGTGATTTTTAATTATGTATTTTTATGATATTTGTTTTTAAGAAAGTAATTATTTTTAATAAAATCAGGCACCATAGTGATACTGTACTGATCAAAATGTAGTTATAATGCAGACTTAACATGTATTTACTTGAATTTATTTTCATTTTAGCCTTTATTACTGGATGTAGATAGCTAGATTTATTTTCCATAAAATATGAACGGGAACAAGTAATTAAATAAAATTAAAGAGATAAATATTTATAATGAAAGTGTATGATTCAACAAATACTTGTTTAAGATTATTATCATTAGCATTAGCAATCACCATTTGTTCATAGACGATGTAGATAACTGACTAAATTATATGATGACCAACAACTAAAACATTCTCTGATCACTCACTCATGGGTAACTAGCTTTGACAACCTTATATAATAAACTTAAATACTTTAAACTGTCGTACTAAACTTAATTTTTTAATCAAATCAATCAATGCAATACATACTGTCATTTAGAACAGTCCCAACAGTAGACGATTTTTACTTAAGCAAAATATTTACTTAGTATTGGGGCTACTGTTTATAAATTATGGGTGCCAAAGACTCTTAACTCCCAACCCAGCTGAATATTGATAGAGCAGTAAGAAGACAAATAAAGATACAAACCTAAAACTTAACTCTGATCTTTAACGCATCTAATATACAAAACCAATGTTTTTCATTGTAAAAACAGAGGGTTTTTAAGAATATGAAGTAATTGTTTGGTAAATAAATAATTGGATATTTCATTGCAAATGTATGTAAAACAAATTTAATGATAGGTTGTACAGGAAGTTTACAAAATCAGTAATCTTCTAAGGATGAACAATATAAATATTTAAATATATTACTTGAAGAGCCATTATCACAAAAACGGTAAATTTAAAAACATCAAATATTGGGTGCAGTTACGAAAATGTAATCATTCATCAAGTATAGTATAGTAGTATCAAGCATAGTATAGTAGTATCAAGTATAGTATAGTAGTATCAAGTATAGTATAGTATTATCAAGTATACACATTCTTTAAAAAAGTGCTAGTAAGTATATTACTGTTTTACTTACAGATTTAACTCTGTGTCCAATTCCCATTATAAGTTGGCCCTTCTTCCTCATAGTATTTACAAACTCCATGGGGATTAGTCCAGTATCATAAGCCTCACTGAACTGCTTTGCGGCACCATCTAGAGCACCTCCAAATCTATCTCCCTAAATATCACAAAACATATTTATAACTTTTTTAAGAGTGAATATTTTCACTTTGCTGGGAATCCGACCCTAGTTACAATGATTTAATTGATTTAACAATACAGCTAACCATAAAGTCACCATCAAAAGTGTTCACAAATGAAACAAAAAGTTCGAGCAAACTGGATCAGTGATCGATCTTCCAGGTAATTTCTGTTTCTATGGAAGAAAACTCTGAAGTTGTAGGTTCAGTGCTTTGTACAGTCACTTCAAAGTCTTCACCGAAGAATGTAGAAAAAATGTATTCCCATACTTAAATGAAGATGATTATGCCAGGTACAATAATGATTATTTTCTAAGAGTGGTACCATCATCTGTTAAAAAGCCAATAATGTTTATAAAAATTCTGTGGCCTTATGAAGCTACATTTCATATGAATGAATGAGTGAACTGTGTATACTAGACTTCTGATAACTCACACTCAGAGATGGAGGAAATTTTAAATGCTCCTAGTATAAAAGTGCTGCTGGTGAACTTATAGGTCCTTAAGCAGCGACTGGAAAATAATCTTTTTGAATAACTCCAGACTTTTCAGAATAAATTAATATGGCAGCTGCTAGTTCACCATCACACTATTGAATAATTTTGTAAAATATGTTTGAAGAATAGATCGGCAGTAAACAAACAAATGCACTTGATCGCTAAACCTCATGGCAGTAGAATAGACCGCTTTTTTGTTGGTTAAAGTCTTTATGTAATGCCAATCAGAGTAAATGAATAAAGCAATGTATAGTGCAAGTAAATTGAACGCCAGTAACTAAGTTCAAACCTAAGCAACTGTGTTAGAGGTCCTTACTACAGCACACTGGACAAGCGTCTTTAAAATCTATAAACTCTACTCCCTTCCCCAAAAGTAGCCATTGAATAGACTAAAATACTATTTTTTTATGGAGGATGGTAAAAGATTGAGTTTACTTTATGAAAATTTAACAATTAAATCAAAGAACATGAACTGAATTTAGTGGGTGTCTTCAGTTAACTTGTGAGATCAAATGTTTTCCTTGTTGAAGAATGTCACCTTTGTCTTGAAAAAGGAGGACATTTAAAAAATGTACATTTAAAATTGTTTTGCAACATGCTGTTCTATGTTTTTGTGACAATAAGACTGTGTATTAATATCAAAATTCAGATTTTTAAATAATCAACGTGTACATCATATCAGGGGAACATATCATAGATCACCAGACCGTAACACCACCAAAGAAATAATTAGAATCATCAATTTAAAAACCCATACATAGCCCATTATGAACATACTCTATTTCAAAAATTTTATATAACATCATACGTGCAAAATATTGAAACCATCATATAATTATAAGTATAGGCCTTCAACAAGTGTAAGAAGATAAAATCAAGGTAGAACAGATATCATAAAAAAATATTGTTAAAGTAAAGAAGAAGTAGAAGGAGCATGGAAAACATAGCAAGGAGCACAGTTCTTTGTTATCAGCTTCAAATTAATGCATATCACATTTTATATTCAAATCTCATTTTAAATAAATCATTCTACACTATGAATCGAACAAGAATACAGCTACCTGCAAGAGTTTGAAACCATTTTAGAAGACCAGATTACTACACTGATAAGATCTTCAAACCTTTTAAAATTGAAACTTCAAAATCTCAACAATTTAAAGTAACAAAATAAAAACATAAAGACTCTCTTTTATTATTTTACTAGCTGTCCCGATCCGGGTTTGCACGGATAGACAAATCAAAGTTAAATGTATATTAACAAAAAATATATATAAAAAAATATACATCAATAAATATATTACACTATAAATTTCTTATGGTGGTTTTTAGTAACTTTGACCCCAACAACCCTACTTAAAATTTCAAATTTTTTTAAAACTTTTTTTAGCGAGCACCTAGGGCCCTAGAGAAAGCTACATACCAAATTTCATTCCAATCCGTTTGGTGGTTTTTTTAGTAACTTTGACTCACCCAAACCCCCCATAAAATTTCGAATTTTTTGAAAACCTTTCTTAGCGAGCACCTAGGGCCCTAGAGGAAGCTATATACCAAATTTCATTCCAATCTGTTTGGTGGTATTTGGATTATATATATATATAGATGTTCGTTTATCCTTGTAAAATCATCCCTCCAATCAATCACTATCAGACATTAGACTTAAAAATTCAAATAAGTATTGTATGTCATCATGTTATTAAGATATTTTCTTTGCTCGTAATTTTCAAGAACTACGTTTTTTAATTATTTAATATTACAGGTAACTAGCTATGGCAAATAATCATAGACATTTTACCCAACCCTAGATCAAACAATCTAATGTGTAATAACATTATATTTTATTAATATCTATAAACAACTATGTAAAACCATTTCATAGTGTTGATTATTCCATAGTTGTCTTTAAAAATAAATGTATTACTAACTTATATCCCATACTATTTACGAAATAATGTAGAAAGGACCTACAATTTCTACATAAAGTACAAACTTACTATCGTAAGAAGGCCAGAAACAACAGAAGAGACAAGATCTTTGCCGGCTCTTGCACAGACAATCGTGTTGTGTGCTCCAGATACTGCAGGACCGTGATCAGCTGTCACCATTAAACACATTTCAAAGAATTTGCATACATATGGAGGCATTGAGCGTTGAAACCATAAGAGGGAAATTACACCGCCAATACCCATGTTCTGTTTTAACACCTACAAATATAAAAAATATTATCAAAATTAAAAATTTATCTTCTAGGTCTGAAAACTTAAATATTTTTATCAAATTTAGAAGATATCATTTATTAAAATTATTTTATCATTAGAAAATAAAATAACCTTTATTAACTTATCAAGTTACATCAAAAGCTTTAGAATTATTAAATATTGTACAGGATAATTTTTCCTAAGGAATGATGAAATGAAATCATGTTCAAGTCATATACACATTTTAAACCGAAGGAAGTAAATTAAAATCAGCCTTTCTTAGAATGTGCTATTGTGGTTTTTAAATTACTGTTTAAATGTAAAATGTTTAACCTTTACCCTTTAACGTGCAATGTTATGATCTATCGGTACCCAGTGTGGTTACACATTCTATCGGTTCTCTAGAATACTACACACAGTTCTTTTTGCCATACTAGATAGCATCAGCATATGAATAAAGAAACATTTCTACATTGATATTTCAAAGTTGGAATCGAATTACGAGCTTACTGATTATTGAGATCTATTTTTAGGTTATGTTTCAGGCTACTGATTGCTTGAAAGTGTGTATTTGTTATTTGATAATTTTCATTCAGTTAAATAAATTTGTTAGTTCCAAATTATTTTTATAACCTTAATTTTTAGGTCTTTAATATTTTGCTTGAAAGTCATCATTAGTTTTTTAAAATTTGTGAACTGTTGCCTATGTTACTGAAACTGTAATGTCAAAGGCATAGAGTAGACAATTTGGATTTTGACAGATATTTGGAAGAAGAAAGTAATACTGAATGGCTATTTGAATCTGACAGTGAATTTGATAATTAAACATAAAAATAGTGATTAATACATTAATGTATGATGCATTAGACATTATAGTGTCATTAATAATATAGAACACCTGCAGACTTGGGATTAACGATTAAAAAAATTAACGATTAAAATTACTCGTTAAAAATATGGGTAACTTTTAACTTAATCGTTAGTTTTAAAACTGATTAACTTTTAACTCTTATCGTTAAAATATTGGTTAACGATTAAAACTAACGTCAGTTAATTTGGCGGATGCCCGGAAAGATTTGTCACTATGGAAATGCCGGCCGTGTGGGTGGGCCTGAAGCGAGAACATTCAATATTACTTAGTTTGGGTTATTTACTGCTTATTGGCCGGCCGGAAGGGGTGGGGTGTCTAAAGAAAGGTAGAACTAGCTATTAGCCCAGATACCTTATACCTGTATAAGGTACCTGGGCTATTAGCTAACGGTAACGTAAACAAACAAAACAACGCCGCCAACACAACCATCAGTGTCATTCAATTAGCCCTTGGGTATACGCATGCCATTATTACAGATGATAGTTTTGTAAATTTTTTATAAGTAGTTTAATTGTTTTGCCCTGTTATAGTGATTGACAGTTTAGATTTTATTTAGTGAGTTAGTGATTGTTAATAGTGAGTTAGGTCTAGTGTAGCAGTATTTTAATTTTTTACTTTTTAATTTTAATTTAATTATGTCTTTATTGTGGCCAGTCATTTCAAACTTTTATGAACAAATAACAAGGAGGGAAATAGTTTAACATTTAAATGCCTATTGTGTTTACCAAAATTTAAAACAATCAAGGCTTCAGCAATTTCTGCCTCCAATTTAAGGACCACTTAAAGGTAAGTTGTGTATTAGCCGTTTTAGGTTGTTGCCTATCCAATTTGTGCCATCTGTTATTGACATTTGTGTTTTATTATAGGGCGTTTATGTTCAAGGACGTTTACATATATTATAGGACGTTTGCAAGCATATTTTCAAAAATTCGCAAAATATAGTAATTATATACCAATTCGAAAGTGGTCCGTAGCTTTTTTGTAGAGAAAGGTTCAAAGAATTTATATATGTCAGTAAAAAAGTGATAGATGTAAATTTTACAAAGTTTTTAGCTCAAGAAACAAAAAATGTTCAGTAATGAAAGGAAAAGGTTCAACTTTAGACCTACATAAAAAGTAGTAAACATTTTTGTATTTTTTTTTCAAAAGTACAAAAGTTTTGTAATTTAGTTCTAAAAAAAAAAACTGTATCAATATATTTATCAATTTCAAATTTCTTGTAGAGTGTAGGCTAGATAAATCAAAGAATTGAATTGAATAATTGTAAAATGATGTTTTTTAAAAGAATTCATTTAGTGGTCCTCGAATCACAAAATGATACCAAACGAATAAAAACCTCGAATAGGTTCCGAAAAATTGCTTTGAATAACAAAACCGCAAATAGCGAAAACCAAATCTTATGGAAAAAGGAAGGTTATGTTCGTGACATATAGAACATTTTAAAACATTATGTATTAACAGGCAGTCCTTGTTATCGCGGTCCCGCTTTACGTGATTTCGCTTTTACCCGGTAAAAATAAGTCATTAAATGGTTTAGTATTTAAGCTGAGTGATTGGAGTGTAGGCTACAGTTGATAATTTCATAAGTTATGGGAGAGTTGTTTGTCATCTCACTCTCCCCTCAAGGCCAGGGAGATGACCTCAAGGCTCTCATAATTCATAATGGTACCGTCCCTCTACCCACCCCTACTTGCTCTGTCATTGTTTGAGTTTGTCTATTTTTAGAACTTATTCACTGTTTAAAGTTATTGTTAGTTAATGATGGATGTTGAATTTTATTATAATTACTTGTTCGGGCATTTGCCATCATTTGTGTGTTAAATAATCAAACACTACGTTTCGGGATTACAAATCAATTCCCGTTCTCAAGTGACTAAAACCAATGAATACAGAAAAAATATAGTATTCTGTATTCATTGCTAAAACTAACGATACATAAACCCAGGCAACTAGCTATGTAAGGGTGAACAAAGTAAAACTACAAATTGTTTAATTATTTAGAACTTAGTCAAGTCAAAGCATCAAGCAATCTTTCGCTGTCAGTACCCGTAGGGAAAATATTCTAATCTAAAACATAGTAGCCTACTAAAAACTTAATTTCTTTCAAAATATTTTACTGTAATTTCAATTAATTCTCGCCCTACAACTGTCCATGTTAATATTTTTCAACGCCAAGCCATTTCGGTGCGTGTGCAAGAATGTTTTCAAAAATTTGAAAAATATAGTAATTATAAACCAATCCATAGCTTTTTGTAGAGACAGTTTCAAAGAAGTCATATATGGCAGTAAAAAAATGATTGATGCAAAATTTACAAAGTTATTAGCTCAAGAACAAAATTTTCAGTAACGAAAGGAAAAAGTTCAAATTTAGGCCTACATAAAAAGTAGTAAACATTTTTTGTAATTTTTTTCATAAATGTAAAAAAGTTCCGTAATTTAGTTATAAATAGAACTGTATAAAAATATATATCAATTTCAAATTTCTTATTTTGAAAACATTAGTTTTTATGTTCCTACCACAAGACTGCTAACAAAAGTAGACCTCTAATTTGAATAGTAATTTAAATTTAGGAATGTATCCTTTTCCCAAAAATGAAATATTATTATAAGAAAGTGTAGAGAATACATGAAAGAATTGAACCGTATACTTGTAAATTATTATTTCACTAAAGTATTTGAATTAGATTTACTTGAATCACAAAATGAGATCAATCAACTCGTGCTTATTAATAAATCTTATGTCGTGCCGTATTTTAACTTTTAACTTTAATCAGTTAATTTTTTTTTAACTTTAACTTTAATCAGTTAATTTTTTCAGACATTAACTTTAACTTTAATCAGTTATTTTTTTCTGGCTTTAACTTTAATCAGTTAAATATTTTGGTTTACTTTCCCAAGTCTGTGATTAAGCCTAGACCTAGATGATGATATGCTAGATAGGATAAATTTCCTTTAAACGAAAAAACATTTAAATACTAATAGAATTTAGTGTACTGTTTTTAAAATTTTTAAGAAATGATTCTGCTTTAAGGATATGTTGTAACATATGCAAATCTCATGTATTTATTATACAAAAATTTAATTTGTATGAATTACTAAATGACTGTCAATGACTGTCATGAAAATGACATGCAGACAAAGTATTTTGTAATGTGAAATAGTATTTAAATGCAGACAAGAAGGTTTGAATTAGAAATAGAACAATTTATTGGTTTAACGAATGAACCAATCAGGAAAGTGATAGCACGTGAATAAACAGCTGAATTTTTTTTAGAACATTTGAAATGGGGAATTACAGAAAGAATCTTCCAAAACAGAAGCAAAAGAGGTTCTACAATATTCGAAAGGGGAATTATAATAAAACCTTGGAATCAACACGTCATTCTGCACAGAATCATCAGACCGGGTGGACATGGTCCGGTATGTCGTAAATACTTTTTCAAGATATAGTTTGATAAAGATATGTAGTAATTGCAATTGCCAGTGTAATCGTCGAGTAGCCTGTTATGAACAGTGTTAAGGGAGTTTATTTCGTCGAGCATTATTAATAATTATTTAAAACGATTAACTGTGAACAGGGTGAATAAGTGCTCACGTGATTAACCATATTGTGCAATAGGTGAAACGTCGAGATATCTGGTTCCTAGTGGGGCTTTTGCAAGTAATGGTTCTTATTAATTAACGATTACTAATTTGTCTGCATATTTTAATTTAAAATTTCTATTGTTAAATGTTTATTTGATTTTTATGAACATTTTAAACATACATTTTTCTGACTTGTTTACAAAATTTACTTTGAAAGTCATTGATATGTTTGAGTAAATCTTTTATAATGCTGTTGTCATGCTTTGTTGAATCTCATTTTTGCCACCCACAATAAAATTCATTAAAGTACTTCCACAGTCCTATGAACCTTCAATTTAATTAATTCAAGTTATAATTTTTCTTTTTTAAGGTTAGAATAATTATTAAAATATGACGTCATGCATGATTTGTGGTTGACATGGTTGGTTGTGGAGCTCGAGAGAGAGAGAAATGACAACGTTTTTTCCAATGAGTTTTTGCTTTGAATATATATTACACTGACATCATAAGTTAAACTTGTTTCGTATCTGTGATAAAATGTATTTAAGTATTTAATTCTATTGTTTTTCAAATAGCATAAACTTACATCACTGATTGGCATTCCTGCATACAATAGCTCCTGTCCTCTTTCATCACAAATACTCGTCATAAATGAGGCAGGTTTTCGGATCAGACCTAACTCCTGTAATCAGTCACTTTTATTAAATCAATTAATAGAGAAATGTTACTTCATGTATTGATTTTTCTAATTTTAAAAAACTTATGAATTACTATTATAGGTGATACACAGCGTGATTACTATACAGGGTGATTCAGGAGTTAACGGTGAAACTTTCAGGACCGGTTCTATAAGTGAAAAAATTTTATATAAAATTAGGTTCAGAAATGCTTCGTTTCCAGTTATCCACCATTTTGTTTTTAATATCTTTGGATGTAGGAAATATATTGAAGGCACATTTTGGATACATATTTGGTATACCATCTTTTACCCATGTACAAAAAACCTAAACTTTTCATATATTTTCTAAATGGCGGCAGTTTAAAATTTGTAATGTAAAATATCTCAAAAACTGCTAATTTTACAACAAAATGACAATTTTGTACTTTTTCAATGACAAATTTACCATTTTTTAAAATTATTTCCGTAACTTAAAAGATAACCAAGTTATTGGCTAAAAACTTTGCATCTTGGTAGGAATTTATTAATTTCCTAGGTTGGCAGTACTAACAGATGATCAACAATGACATTTAGCAAACATTTCAAATGATAAGTAGTTTGGATATTGCTTTCAGGTTAGGAAGTAAAACAGTACATATTAATTGTGAACGAAAATATGCCAATCAAGTTTACAAATGAAGAATACACTAATATTGTTTTTGTGTACAGGTTTTGTATTGGAACTGCAGAACAGGCACAGCGTGAATATCGCGATAGATTTCCAAATACCAAAACCTTTATTTCAGTTTTCCAGTGTTTACGTACAAATGGTTCATTCCCATCTTCTTCATATTTAGTTGAACGGCCACAACATCACCGTGTTAATGTAGACGAAAACGTATGAAAGATTTAGTATAATGTAACATTTTAGTACAATGAGAGGGTAATAATAATAATAATTCAGAGGTAAAGAGTCCTGGCTAAGTGTTTTAAAGAACAATGAAACATGAGATTCAAAGACAGAGCCTAAAAAAGTAAATATAACCTCAAAATTCGTATTTAGACAAGAAATCATTTCAAAGAAAATTTAAGTAACTTCGAGATTTTTAGAATAATAATTAAATAACAATAAACACCCATATCATAACTAGTTAAAGCTAAATTAAACTAAATTCACTTTGTGAAAAACAAATAAATAATACACTTTTATTCAGCAGTTGGAACGTTTTTTTTCATTGTTCTTACGATGTAAATTCAATCATGTTTAGTATAAATGCTAGAAATTGAATTAAAAGCATTGTATATAGTTTAAATAAATAATCGGTGTTAGAAAATTAAAAGAATGTAGTAACATAACCAAGAAAATAGTGTTGGTTTTCATGGTAAAAGAAATTGTAGGTACAAAATGTTAAATCAGTTAACCTTTTCGCTGCGTCATAATTTTCATGCACTACACTAAATATTGCACTTTTTGACCAAATTTTTGTATTTACTTTTTTCTCAGTTTTTATTTTTTTAGTATCTTTATTACTGTATTTTCTATCAATATTACATTACAATTTTGCAAAATAATAATAGTTTAAAGGTGTATTTTTTTTTTCGCTGTAAAATATGGTATTTTCCCTTTAGGATACCGGAACTAAAAACACAATTTGAAGTTTGTACACATGTATATATTATTTGTACTGAAATAAATATTTTGTCTTCTGCAATATAAAAACAGAAATGTAATATAATAAATATAATTAGTAATACAAATATATATACATACATTTATTTTCTAACTTACCCCGATAAATCCATAACAAATAATTTATAATTTACTAGTTATAACCTACAAAAACGAGAGTTTAGAGTCACCGATATCACTACACGAAAATTAAAATTAACACTAAAACTATTGAAAGAAAACTTTATATCTACATTTATTATAATTTAGTTTTAAAAGTTATTTATACTCATAAATAAATAATAATTGTAAACTGAATGAACTAAAAATCACTTGTAAACATACAGTAAACAAATCTAGTATCAAGCACATATTTAAACTGTCAACAGTACAACAATGAACAAAGTTAAAATTTTTCTCAGAGAGTGCAGCACATTACGGAGGCTATAGTGAATAAAGTCGTCTAAAGAAGTTACAGAAATGTTTTTCTAAGGCCGTGGATTAAAGCCGTAAAGGTTAAATGGTTGATGATAAAAATCCGCGGATCGATCTTGCTTGCTGATGACATCGACAAAAGTACATTGTGTATATAAATTATAAAAATTGACATTTTTGAGTTTAAAAACAGTTAAAAGTAATTTAAAATTGGATATATTGATAAACAATTGAAAATACATAAAATCTACAGATTTAAGAACAGTAAAACGTATTTTGGAAAAAATAATGGTATACGTGACCCAAGAAGTATGCCTGTTGAGAATAGAATATTAGACACGATAATGGTAGTGGCCGTGAATTAATTGTAGAGCGCCATAGCTTAAATTATTGTGGCGTCCTTTTTGGTACTTCTCATTTAGTACTCACCAAGTGCAGACGTATTTGCCAGTTTCTTCAAATTACATTTAAAAAAATGTATAAAGAAAAAGTGAACATATTGATCCTACCTTGAAGAAATATAATCAGTACATTCCAGGGTAGTATTATTCAAAAAGTACAACCAATAATCAGTTGTGTAACTGTATTAAAAGACAGCCATCAAATATAAGGTAATATCCAACCAATTCTTATATCAACATTCAAAATTACAAATAAATTTGAACCAGCAAAGTGAATAGACTTACATATAAATTCAAATTAAACCGATCCGTCGTTTTTTTTTTTAACATTTGGACTTTGGGACATTATAGAAATTAGTTTTAAATAATCCTGTTGTAATAGTTTTAAAATTAATTTTTAAGGATTGCCTATTTAACAGCCAGGAATTGTTTAAATCGAGATTGTAACTTGGTTAGTTACAAAAATTTAATTTAATGAATTTATTTAATATAAGAAGTCGACAAAAAAAATTAAAAACCATAAAAAATACTCTAGACTTCTATTTTTATAAAAATTTTCTAACATCCGAATGATGCTAGGCTATACTTTAACTTTACTTGAATTTAATATTTAATTTTAATAAGGGTAGGTTCTGATTGTAAAGTAGTACTTTGGAAGGCATAAGGATGTAACAAACTTGACTCAAAAGACATCTGATAGTGGTATACTCTGATCTATTCAACCATATTTATTTTACAATTTACACATTATAAATTTGTATATACACCTCATATTATTATTAATCTAAAATCTTAAAGACTATAGACGCTTTGAAATTTATTAGCAAAATCAATTTAAAAAAATGGCATGTAGGCTATGGTCTAAATTACTTTATCTGTATCTCATGAGATATTGAATTTAAATGAAATCTGAAGCTATCAGTATATTAAGACATGTCTGAGCTCTTAAAATAACAAATATAGCTAGCAATACTTGCTTATTTTTCCTGTTCAAAAAGGCACTTAACACAAATTCGCGCACGATGCCTCATGGCGACTTTTTATATCAGTTAATATCGTCCAAAGTACATGTTTGGTGTTGAATTCACTCGGTACTTAAGTTTCCCGAACTCACGTATAAACTTTTTAAGTAACTTACATTACTTAACTCGTACGATATATTATTTAAGATCACATATTTGTAGAGCTACGTTACTGTCTACCCAAGCAGTATAATAGCCATCTTGAGAAGGAAGACGGATGCCTGCCAAGACTCTCTGTTTCCGTGAAGATGAGATTAGGGGAGGCTAGTCACAATGGACTCGTCCACCTCGCCTTATATATTCTACAATCACATAATACTGTTTATATATTTTCACTTAATTTCAATTGTTCTGAGTTTCTTGTTTATTATTATTGTTTATTGTTGTTTTCAGACACGGTTTTCGTCGTATGCCAGCTTTTGTATTGCTTTACTATTAATATATTCAACACTGTATATTTTTATATTATATAACTGTATTTTACATCTATGATTTTACTATGCCTGCTATTTTATGAAGTTATATTATATGCCATGTTATTTCATGAAGTTATATGCCATGTTATATTATTTTATTTTATTATTATTTATATGAAATAAAAATGCGTCTTGTTTTAATATGATTTGCTTGTAAATGAACCCTAATCCAAAAGTGTTCCATAGCTTTTTTGTAGAGAAAGGTTCAAATAATTTATATATGCCAGTAAAAAAATTATAGATGTAAAATTTACAAAGTTATTAGCTCAAGAAACAAAAAATGTTCAGTTACGAAAAATAAAAGTTCAACTTTAGGTCTACATAAAAAGTAGTAAACATTTTTTGTAATTTTTTCCATAAATGTAAAAAGTTTTGTAATTTAGTTCTAAATAGAACTGTATAAAAACATTTATCAATTTCAATTTCTTATTTTGAAAACACCAGTTTTTATGTTCCAACAACAAGGGTGCTAACAAAACTAGGCCTTATTTGAAACGTAATTTAGGAATATTAGCATTGCCCAAATATGAAATATTATTATAACAAAGTGTAGAGAATAAATCAAAGAATTGAACTGTATACTTGTAAATTGTTGTTTCATAAAAGTATTTTGAGTATTTGAATCACAAAATGAGATGAAACAAATAAAATAAAACCTCGTGCGGACAAAGGAAATTCAAAAAATGACCGTTAAAACAGCCATTTTTTGTGAACTCAAGCGGTAGTATGAATTCTGCGCAAGGCTGTACTTTCAACTGCTGTTTGAATAACATCTAAAAAGTCAAATATAGTTTGTTTTACAGAAAATGAAAGATTGAACTTTGGTCTATAAATAAATATCAAAAAGTCTATTGAAATAATTTGAATTATAAAAGATATCTCGAATGCAAAATGTGCTGTTTTATTGGTAGAAATCTGCTCAATTGCAAAGGTTTACAGACAATTCCATATCTTTGGAACCATGCAAGTGACTTTTGATTTGATGGCAGTTTTAGAAAGTTAAAATCTTAACAAATCCAAAGGTATCTCTACATTATTGTCAAAATATCCCGGTCGAGCGCAATTCAGCTTTAGAGAAGTGACAAAATAGAGCATAATTGCTTTGTATTTCACGCGCTGTAATGTACCAAATCCGATCTTACAAAATATTAAATAGCCTGTAAGTCAAAGACAGATATGTAAACAAACCTAGCCTAACCTATTGTAAACAACCATTTAACAAAACCTAGTAAAGTATTTTAGAAATTTGTCAACTACATTTATAAGAACACAATTTAACAAAAACATATTAAATAACACTACACAAACACATTATATATATATATTTCTGTAATCATTCTTTATTGTAATCCAAAGTATTGAAATCGAATAAATATGTACTGAAAACTTCAAGTGAATTTGTAAACGACAGCCATTTTAAGTCGGCACTACGTGAACCAGAAAGGTATATTGTAAATTAAATACAGAGTTAAAATTAAAATGTATATTTAAAATTCAAAATTCAAAATAATTTATTGTCGCTAAGCACATTTGTTATGGCAATAGACAGTGTCGAGTGCAATTCAGCTTTAGAGAAGTGACAAAATAGAGCATAATTGCTTTGTATTTCACGCGCGGCAAAACGTTTACAGAAAACTAACATTTTAAAACGATGATTACATATATGTAAATATACGTTTTAGAAAAAATGTTAAATACAAAAATTAAAGTTTGAAACATTACCTTTTTAATGGTGTTTGTCTTTTTGAGATTGGAAGATTTTTAGTGGGTCAAATATTCAATACAATCACACGTTACAAATGTGTTGTCACGTTTCATGCGATCTGCCGGTTCCAGGGTTAAGGAGTAAATTTTTTTTCTAATTATATAAAATGTACATTATAATATGAAGAAAAAGTTAATACATGGGAAGAATTACTCATTAGAGTTCATAACGCTGCTGAAGTTATTAGAAACCAACATTGTGAAACACAAAATGCAATCGATGGAAACTTATTTAGAGCACAGTTTTATAAACACTGTGCTGGAGGGTACTTCAAACCATTCTTAAATTAGTAATATTGTTTTTTAATACCTCTTTAATTTTTATTTTGTATTTTCTTGGTTATCTTTGTGTTTAACATACTTATAAAATAAATTATCAAAGTGACACAGTTTTTGTTTACAGTTCTGTTTTGTTTTGGTGTAACAAAAATCTTTTATTGTAAAGTTTGTAATAATTTATTATGAACTTTATTTACATGATTTTTCATAATTTGGTTCTGGAGTAATTTTGGATATTATGGACAACTACCAATATACATTTTTTTTAGTTTTTTATCTTGGTTATCTTTTAAATTATAGAAATATTTTTTTTAACTGCTTATGTCGTTTGTTATTAAAACAGGAAATGTTTTGCTCGTTAACTTTTTTTTATAATGTTAGAGGTTTCAAGATATTTTACATTAAAAAATTTAAATGGCCCCATTTTGAAAATATAATAAGACATATTTTAGTTTTTTGTACGTAAGTAAATGATGTCATACCAAGTATGTATGCAAAATTTGCGTTCAATATATTTCCTACATCCAAAGATATTAAGTATTTTGTAAAAAAAAATGGTGGATAACTGGAAAACAAAGCATTTCCAAACCTATGTTTATTTAAACTTTTTTTCTTCATTTTCACTCCTCGTCCAGAAACTTTCTCTGTTTCTTCTTGAATCACGCTATATATTTGTGATAGTTTGTGTTTTTTTTTTATTATTTCAAGAAATAATATACACCATTAGTTTCTTGGATTTTCATCTAATTTAAAAATATAGTTAAACAAACTTTGTAAAATTATTAAATTTATAGTAAAATAAATACCTTACCCTAGCCCAAGAATAATCCATAGGTACTGTTGGAGGTGGTAGTTCTGCTTTTGGCGAAATTGTGCCATTTTTCACTAAACCTAAGTAAACTTCATGAATCATTTCTCCTAATGTGTCAAATGATGCTGGAACTTTGGCACCAGAAGTAGCTAGAGCTGCATTCTTTGATGCTGCAGTTTCTCGTTCACTGTTGGCACAAGATCCCGCATGACCAAACTGCACTTCTGAAGTAAACATACCTAAAACACCATAACTAATTAAACTGAATTCTTTATTGAAATCATTCTTCCAATTCCAATAAATGAACCATTAATTTGTACATCTGGAATTTTGATAAATAAGCTATTTATTTTTATACTCTACCTTGGTTAGATTTGACTACGCACAGGAAACTATTACACTTTGATTTTAGGCTACTGCCAAAAATCTCAACTATACAAACAAATGAATGTTTCAAATTAAACCAAATTTAACTTAATTTTAGACTGGATAATATATGTACTTAGGAAAATCTATATTGATTTTAAATTGTCTCTGTGTAAAACCTGATTTTCACTTTTAGTTATATTTCTATTCTTTATTGGCAAATTTTGGAGCCGTTGTCAAATCTTCTTCCAATAGAAATCTTTTATAGGTGTTGAATCAAAAATATAATTACAACCAAAAGTCTATATTGATTTCTAAACTTCTGTGACTAAAACCTAACTTTCACTTTTGCACATATTGATTCTGTATTGACAAATTTTAAACCTGTTGTCAGACGAAAAGGATTTTGTAGGAGTTGAACAGAAAATAAAAATAAATTATAAGGGAAAAAATAGTAACTGTAAAATATAATATTACCTGTAAATCGTAATAAGGTAATTTACTTCTTTTAGCATACTTCAAGGTTTAGTTATAATTTGAAAGTATGGAAATTAAATTTAAATTTTTTTGTAAAAAATGGAAAAAACCAGAAAAAATAAGAAAAATTCATAAATTGAAATAGAAAACTTAAAAAACAATAATAATAAAACCAAAAATTTCACATTGACTAAAATAAACATCTGTTTAATTAATTACCTGCACATGTTCCTATACACCATGCGACTATAGGTTTTGTAATACGTTTGTCCTTAAGGGCAGCACAAACATCGTATTCTTCAACACCTCCGACCTCACCAAGCAACACAAGCATTTTTACTTCTGGGTCAGCATGGTAACGCATAATGTGATCCATGAAATTAGTTCCAGGATAACGATCTCCACCAATTGCTACTCCTTCATATACACCATTAGTTGCTTTGGATATTATATTATTTAGTTCATTAGACATCCCACCCGATCTTGATACATAGGCTACACTGAAAAGTTAAAGACAACATTTTTACTGTTACAAAATTTAAACATATTACTATCATTTTGTATTTTGATAAAAATGTATTTTCACAGAATTATAAATTTTTGTCTTCTTCTTTTCTTTAATTTTTGGACACAACTTTCTGATTTTTTAATAATTAATTGTAACAAGAATATATAAGAGGGTTGTTTGGAAAATAGTTTAGGTTCAAGCTGTTGCTCAAGGTCAGATGCCTTCAGTTGACTGATTGTATAATGTGAATATATTTTCATATCTTTTCAATTGTTTGTGTTGTGTTTGTAAGTGATTAAAATGATTAAAAAAAATTGGAAACACCTTTGAAGTTAGGGCTGCGATTAGATTTCTCAGTGCAAGAAATGTATGACCGGGTGGTGAATAGTAGCTAAACGAGCTTTTAAAGAAAATTTTATTGATGACTCATTTGTTTGGCACAGGTGGTGAAACTTTAACTCAAAAGGGGGAATGTCCATGATGACAAGGTATCAGAGTACCCATGTGTTATTAGGGACAAACTACTAAGTTCAGTTCATGAATTCATAAAGACGCATCATTGGTGAAGAATTCCCTAATGTTTCACAAACAATTAATTATTCTTAATTACCTTTAGGTTATGATGTAGAAAATTATTATGAAATTCTGCTCTTTCTTAACCATTTTATTTATGACACATTGTGATATATCAAATTTGGAAAATAGAAATTAGATTATAAGAGTGTTGTAAAAATAAATCAAAGATGTAATCAATAAGAATTCAAAACAAAAAATATATTGAATACAATTACATAAATACAGATGATCAATGTTTACTAACCTCCAGTACCTTCAGGAGCCCTGTGTTTACAAAACTTTATGTATAAAAACAACTATGACATCACACAAGTTATCGCTGGACACGTGCAATGTAATTAATCTAATAAAATTTAATTCATGCATTTTTTTTAGAAAGTGCGAAAATATATGCAATCATAAGTCATATGTATCAAAATAAATCCCAGACATTCGTTATGAGATTTTAATGAAACATAGTTGAGTTAATTTGAAACTGCTCAATATTAGGAAGCATTACTGAAGAATTATTAAAAATGAAGAACAAGCACTTCTGTAAGCAATGGAGTTTGCCATAAAACTTAAGAAAACTTTTTGTAACCGAGGAATGTTTATCGACAAAAAAAATATTAAAACCGTAGAACAGTACTCGACTGTATGCAGCTCGGTCGGATGGAAAACTGCCATTTCTCCCCTTCTTTTTCCTTGAATTGGAGGGCAATTGACATTATGCATTCCAATTAATTTGTTCAACAGTTGCTCACTTACAGATTCCTATGATTCTGCTACCCAGAAAATTACATCTTTAATGTTTATCATCTTGAGTTTTTCAATCAATGATAGTGTTTCGTCTTCATCTTCAAGTATTTATCCAAGCAACTTTTTTCGAGATACAGCTAATATATTTTGATCCATGGGCTCAAGCAAGGTAGCAACGTTTTGTGGTAGGAAAATTACCTTTAAATTTTCACAAACTAGCTTGCCTTATGAAGATGAGAGGTGGCATTGTCGATAAAAAGCAAAGCATGTGTTGGTAAAACAGTTGTTTGACAAATCTTATAACTTCAGGAATGAAGTGGATATCAAATCATCCAAGTTGACAAAAAGTTGTGAGGTCATCCAAGCTTTTTTAGAGTATCAGTAAGAGACAGGTAAAGAATTCATAATAAATTTCTTAAATGCCCTTGATTTTGCTGACTTGGAATAAGCGTAAGTTTATGATTTACTGCAGCATTGCTCAGGCTAAAACAATTAATCTTTCTTTGCTTATTTTAAAACCTGGTGCCATTATTTTATTTTATCTACTTTAGCGACCATACTTTTAAAGTTAAGGCCTGCATCATCAGCATTATATATTTACTGTGATGAATAGTTTCATGCTGCAATCATGTAAACAAATGTACTTAAATATTCGGCTGAAACAGCCTTATCAACCAACAGCCGTTCCCAGCTGATGAAGCTTCTCAAAACTATCAAGCCAGCCTGTGCTTGCAACAAAGGTTCGCCTCCGTTCATTTAATTATAGATCTTTTTCTTTAGCCTACAATTAAAATTTGTTCAGAATTCTAATAGCAAGAAAACTAAAACTATTTTCCAGATTTCATCAAAAATGTAAGTGTGGCCTAACCGTTTTTAAAATGGCGACTGACTTTTTATTTTTATTGTCAACAACTCAGTTGTCTTTTGTGAAACAGAATTTTTTTTTGAAATTGTCATTAAAAAGAAAAATATATTTCTTGTTTGTAAGTTATCTGTAAATTTAACAGTGATCAAGATATTTGAGTTTAAACATTTTGAACATCTGCCATTTTGAAAATATACAAAATAAAGTTTTGTTTTTGATTCAGTTGCAAATTAAAGATTATGTCTTTACCAAATTTGACATAAATATCTCTTCTAAAGTCATGTATTTTTTGTAAAAAAAAAATACTAGATGCAGATAGTTCGGAAACCAGGTGTTTTGTACCTATATTTATAACTTTTTTTTATCATTAGAATATGTCTTCAAAATTTCTATGTTTCTTTCTGAATTACTTTGAATATAGAGATGTAACCAGATGTTCAATGGGAGAAACAAGCCATCGATTCTAGTTTTTAACCGACTTCAAAAAAAGGAGGAGGTTCTCAATTCGACCTGTTTATATGCTTTTTTTTATGTTTGACCAGCTATTACTCCGAAACTAAAGAACCGATTTCGATTAAAAAAATTTGAATGAAAGAGGATCAACCTCCGGTGGTCCCACTCCAGTTTTGTAAGGATCGGTCCAGAAATTAGTTACACAAGATGGTGGGAAAATTTGAATTTTGAATTATAACTCATTATATGTTTTTATGTTTGTCCAGCGACTATTCCGGAATTAATTAACCGATTTCGATAAATTTTTTTGAAGTTAAACCTTATGACCCATTGGACACTTTTTTGCGTGGGTATCTAAACGAAATCTCACGTCATTTTATCTCGCGTCACAAATCCATTAAATTTTTCTCTAGTGTAATATATTACTGGTTTATAGCTGTCGTACCAGCTTAGTTCAGGTAAATAAGTAAAACTTTTCTTATAATAGTCGTACCCGCCTTCGGTCAGGTAAATAAGGAAAACTTATTACAGCTGTCGTACCCGGCTTCGGTCATGTAAATAAGGAACAGATGATTTGTCATACCAATTTTTTTATAGCTGTTGTACCCGTCTTTGGTCAGGTAAATAAGGAAAAATTATTACAGCTGTCGTACCCGGCTTCGGTCATTAAATAAGGAACAGAGGTTATATTTGACATACATAAGTTAAATAATGTATAGAGATGTCGTAACAGACTTAGTTCAGGTAAATAATTGAACTAAGTGACTTTTTTATAGCTGTCGTACAGGATTCGGTTAGGTAAATACGGAACACTTTTTTTAGGTCGTATCAGGCTTAGTTCAGGTAAATAAGTCAAACATTTTACAGCTGTCGTGCTCGGCTTCGGTCAGGTAAATAAGGGAAACTTGTTACAGCTGTCGTACCAGGCTTCGGTCATGTAAATAAGGAACAGATGGTTATGTTTGCCATTCCAATTTTTTTTTTATTGTGGTTGTACCCGTCTTCGGTCAGGTAAATAAGGAAAACTTATTACAGCTGTCGAGCCCGGCTTCGGTCATGTAAATAAGGAACAGATGGTTATATTTGATATACTAATTTTTTTATAGCTATTGTAGCCGTCTTCAATCAGGTAAATAAGGAAAACTTCTCAAGTTTGTATAGGAAATCCATAATGTGTGAGAATGAAACATTCTGTCTGCTTACTTGTGTTGTCGTACCAGGATTCGGTCAGGTAAATAAGGAACACTTTTTATTTTAGCTGTCGTACCAGGCTTAGTTCAGGTAAATAAGTAAAACTTTTTATAGCTGTTGTGCCCGACTTCGGTTAGGTAAATAAGGAAAGCTTACCTATTACAGCTGTCGTACCCATCTTCGGTCATGTAAATAAGGAACAGATGTTTATATTTGTCATACCAAATTTTTTATTTCTGTTGTACCCGACTTCGGTCAGGTAAATAAGGGAAACTTGTTACAGCTGTCGTACAAGGCATCGTTCATGTAAATAAGTAAAAAAAGTGTATAGATGTCGTAAAAGACTTAGTTCAGGTAAGTAAGTGAAACTTTTTTATAGCTGTCATTATAGCTGTTTTTTATAACTTTCTTAATAAAATCATAATTTTAAAAAAACATACTACTTAAATCACATTAAACAGTAAATACAAATTCATAAACACCTTTTTAGAAATACATTTTTTTCTTTAATCTGCACATCACTTTACAAACTAAAAAATTAAATATTTTGAAAAAATATAAAAACTTCAAAAAAAATGCTAAAACTAAAAAGTAAAAAATAATTTGTATACTGAACAAACGTAATTTATTCAAAGCCGATACAACAAAATTTTTGAAGTCGGCACCAAATTTACCTAAATTTTAACTCTTATTTTAGTTCTTCTGAATCTACTACTTCTCAAATTTCATATACATTTCCACAATCGTTAATAGATACAATGATCACTCAGAAATATGTTTTTTCTCTTTTTTGCCATTTACGAACAGCTTATCACAAATTCACAAAACAATCACAACCAAATTTATTAAAGTTTGGACAGGACGTCTGTCGGGTCAGCTATTAATAAAATATTTCTTAAAAAGAGAGTTTATTCAAATTTGTATGATTTAGCAAATATTTTAGTTGAAAATTTGAGTTAACTAGGTAAAAATACATTACATAAATGCTCACAACGTCGTCAATTCATTTAGGCCTACATTTACACGAATAAAATGAATACAGAGTTGTGTCACGCATTTAATCAACTCCTATAAAAGCGAGTGTACGTCCGTACATACGTGAGTAACATATAATATAACAGCTGATTTCACCCATCATCTGTAATACTTAAACAAACCCAGCATAGATTATACTTTGGGGTTATGTTTACTATTTCAATCATTATAATTTCTAGTAAAATTTATTTATTTAAATAATTTAATAATAAATTTGGCGCCGACTTCAAAAATTTTGTTGAATTGGATTTGAATAAATTATGTTTGTTCAGTATACAAATTATTTTTTACTTTTTAGTTTCAGCATTTTTTTTTAAAGTTGGTTTATTTTTTTCAAACATTTTTTATTTAAAGTAAAGAATAATTTTATAGTTTAATAATTAAAGTTGGTTCTTCTTACCTGCCAGGTCGGTAGAGTTTGGAATGTAAAATATTATCCATCATGCCTCCGGTGTTGCCGATCTTGAAGCATCCAGGTTTGATTCCACCCACTGTGGCAGGACCAATGATAGATACTCCCTTTTGGTGTGCCATCAAGATGAGCTTTCGTGTTTGATTCTCTGGTATTCCTTCAGCAATTATGGCGATTGTTCTAATCTGGAATATACCAATTTTATAAAAAAATAGTTAAGTAGAAAATACTAGAACTAAATATTTGAATTAATTAATGCTAAATGTATTGATTTTGTAAAAACTCTTCAAGTGAAGAACTTTCCTCAGATTTTTCAAATAAAATTACAGTTAAAAATTCACTGAAAATTGATTATAGTGTAGCAAAATTCATAGAAAAAATCTGTGCTCTAATGATATACATTGATTCAGAAAGTTCCAAAGATCATATTACGTCCAGACACTTATCTTTTACATGTTGGTGATTGTATTCGTAATATTTAATAACTGCCTCAAGTTTGTAAGAACTAGTAAATTAGGACACAATTAGGAAAATATGTTGTAGGGAGTAGTTGGTTAATGAATTATAATAAAGAATCAAGCTTTTTACAAGATTTCACATCAATGGCAAATATTAGCTAATATCAAGAGTTGACTAGAGAGTGTCATGTAGTTCTTCATCATGAAAACTATTTTTTATTTTCCGAACAAAGTTTAATATTATGAAAGTTAAACCATAATATAAAAATTACCTGTGGGAAGTTGAGTGTTTCAACAGAACTTTCATAGGCAGACCTTAAAGAAGCAAAGTTCACCATAACATCAGCTTCTTTATGCTTGGACATAGCATCTTCCATTTTCTTGTACACTGAAAAAAATTATAAAAGTTAATTATTTTTTAAACTTTGTGTAAAATATAAAAAGTCAACATTTCTACCTAATAAAATATTACGAAAAATAATTTAATTATTACAGTTTATGAAATGTACCTGGAATAAGAACTTCCTTGTGTCCCCAATAGAATTTTAACTTATGGTCTCCTGTGAAAGGGTAAACCAAACAAGCCACACTTGGTTCAGATCTTTGACAGACAAAATCAAAGTCCAGCATACTCTAAAACAAAATGAAATTAGATAAAATAAAACCTGAACACAAAATCTCACAATAAATACGTTTACTAACCTCAAACGCGTTTCAAAGACAATGTCGCCATCCTCAGTGATACATGGGCTACAGTAACCAAACT
>JAGFPH010000100.1:536511-556462 GCA_018207615.1 Philaenus spumarius
AGTTTGGTTACTGTAGCCCATGTATCACTGAGGATGGCGACATTGTCTTTGAAACGCGTTTGAGGTTAGTAAACGTATTTATTGTGAGATTTTGTGTTCAGATTTTATCTAGCTACTTTCTCATAAGCTCATTAGTTATTTATGTATATAAAATTTAATTAATTTCTAAGTTAGAGAACTAATCAATTTGAATCACTAATTCAGATTACAAATTAATGTAAAATCAAATTATTTTTGAACATTTTAGTTTATGGTTTAGAATTGATTTTAAAAACTACTTAAAAGCTGTGTAATATTTTTGTCTTGTTAACATAATTCTTATATTTTTAAATATGAACTTTTGAGTTTTTAATCACAAATTCCACTACGGTTTTAAATATAACACCAACCATTTATGACCGAATGATAATTTTAAATATTGATACTTTTATTTTAAGTATACAAAATTAGGAAAATATATATACTTACTTCTCAAAAACTTTTGGTGAAAATATAATGACAAATTGAATTTACCGAAATAAATTGGTCAAACAGAACAGTTTAAGGTTTAGAAACACATTTTAACTTTTAGAGCATACGATTGTCTCTTAGAATTTTTATAATGTAATGGTATATATATATTCTTTATCAATTCACAAATTTTATTTTAATATATACATTTTTAAGCTATGAGAAAGCATTTCAAATATTAATCTATTGCTGATTTTCAAGGAGGAAAACGAATATTGAAGAAAGATAGTTAAGTGACTTTCAGATTGTAAGTTATTTTTCATATAGTCTGATTAACATTACACTAAATAAATTAAGGATAAAGAAAGTAATAACAATTTTATTTGAAATTATCAACAACTTTAATCCAATATAAAAATTAGCTCAATTCAATGATATTGTTTTTTATAAGAAAGTTGACTGCTTTTCATATACAATCCCTTCTGATTTTGTTGTTGTTATATAAAAAGAAATTCAGGTTCATCACCAAGTCAATTTAAAGTTGTTTATGGAACGTGTACCTTGGTGAATTCTCTCAAGTGGAATAAAATTATATAGCTTAATTTGTTACCTGAACTGCTCTCGTCTGCATGCCCCAAACTATTGCTTTGCTTTTGTTGGAGAACATCGGTCTAGCATCTCCTTTTGGTGTTCCGGTTGTAACTACTGTGGGTCTGCCACTGCCTGTTGTACTAACGCTTGCAGCTGATGGTTTTTTCTGTGTCTGATTAAATAAATGAAGTTAATTAAAAACATATTTGTATAACTAAATTTTAACATTTATAATATTGACCTGCATACAATGTTGTCAATACCCTTAACAGTTTTAGTACAGTGTTAACAGTTTGGTATGGCTTTAAAGCAGTGACTTAATGAGCGTGTTGTATCGTTTCGTTTTCAACTTGTGAACCAGTTTATCTTGTCCACTGACTATCTTTTACACGTATTTAATATGGGAATTTACTGGGCCAGTAACTACTGGTATATAATTAAAAAATGTTTAAACTTTATTTTGCAAAAAAACATACAATATTTTTAATAGTTTTTCTTATTATTTACTTTTAGCATTGCCACAGTACATTGCACATTTTTTAACAGTAGTTGTGTTGTTTATGTCTTTTAATGGAAAAGTCCAAGTACAAGAAGGGATACCAAATGATAAAAAGTTCATCAAATTAATTAAAATTGTCAATTAAGTGCAACTAATACATTAAATCCAATTAAAAATTGAGTTTTTAACATTCGTACAAAAAATATTAACAGAGTAAAAATATTATTCAGCACTAAAATAATAATTGTTGTTAGCTGATGTATTTTCTCAAAAGGCTTTAGACAAGTTAAAATATTCATTGCTACCGACTCGTAATGATTGCACTGTTAAGACTTGAGTTTTGTTAGTCACATTATGACATAGTAAACATATGGCTGGTCACTGTCCACCAGAAGGCACCTACAAGTTTCTGAAGAAGTGGAGTGATGTTAATTAAGTCATCATGGATTTTTATATTTTTCTTAAACTTTTTTTATAAATTTTGAATTTGATGACCATGCCAAAATGGTATTTTTTTATTTATGTTTGTTCTTATTTTGTAGTAGTGTTGTGGCTGATAATCAACGTCAAGAACAAAGTGTTCAAAATATTGCGAAGTCAATAAAACATTTTTATAATATTACAAATATTCTGAAAGATCAAATATGTCCCATTTCAAATAAATTGTTTTTAATAGTTAACAGGAAATAATTTGATACAATTAAAATTTGAAAATACTTAATTGTTCCTTCTAGACCTGAATTCACATGAATGCAATATAAATAAATATAAAATATAAATCGGTTATGGTAAAAAAAAAAAGATCCTAATTAATATAAAGTAAGCGATAAATTACATAAAACTATTATAAAGTTTCAAGAGCAACGGCTAGAATTAACCAAATCACAGAGTACATAGCTGTAAGATATGCCAATCTGTAAGAACTGGCAAATGGACATGAACCAATGGAACATATTCTGATCTTGTGTTCCTCACGCCAAAGTAACTTGATTGAAGAACATTCTAAAAAAACTCAACTGGGTTTTTAGTGATGCAGGATATTAGGCTTTAAGATCCCTAACTCTGGAAGCCCGTATTTTGAAGAAGAAAAGAATTTGTTAAGAATTTTTGTATTGTTTCTTTATGGTTAGCAAATATATTATCTAGCTCTCATAAACACATAATGTGCAGAAACTTATCTTTTAATAAATTATAGTAAATTTAAGTTTAAAATTTTAATTACTTTTGTTTCGAATACCTTTAATATACATTTTCCTTAACTTTTGGATGGTTTTTCGATATTGCATTGACATAATTAACTTAAAAAAAGATAACAATGCAGAGACAATTAGACACAGATATCAAAAACCAGAATATACATATGAACAAATACATTGTATTTCTAGGTATCTGTGGAAACAGCAGATTCTTGGTTCTTTCAATGAATGATGTATACTACAGCTGCAAACAAGGCAAGAAAATTAACAGCTTAAGTAAATTCGGCTAATCGCGAGGCATAGTTGTGTAGTTCGTGATGAGGCATGTTCATTGATTTTGTTTTTTGTACATAGAATTTTTTTTGTAAATAAGTTTTTTTTTTATTATAATTTTTTATTCTTTAAATCAGTAAAAGATTTGGAAAAAGTTGATATTTTGCAATAATTAGTATTGACTTTATAGTTTTTATTTTGTAATGGTGAAAATTGCAGTAGACAGTTAAGATTTTATTTTTTACTTCACATTTCTTTGCATGAACTTCTACTGCTACATTATAACGAATACTATATTGATTTATTCTTTGTTATTTTCGGAACAAAATGATACAGTAGAATCCCTCTTAACCGGTTTGGTCGGGACCGAGACCCTGCCTGGTTCCAAGTTTGGCCAGTTGATCCGAGGTTCCCGTAAAAAATAGATGTTTGTTCAAAATTAACCTACAATACATATTTCATAAATAACCAAGCAAATAAGACGTTATTGCGACTCATTTTATTGTATATTCTGTTCATACAAAAGCAAACAAACACCAACAAATTAAACATTTTAACTTACATAATCGTTGAAAACCTAATTTACATATAATAATTTATATATACAAGAACTTTTGTTTTCACGAAATTCAGTAAAGATTCCGACAAAGCAACAGACGAAAAAAGAGAAACAAAGGACGTCGCTTTGTTAATTGATTCTAAGAAAAATATAGTTTCAGCGAAAGCAAGAATTGATTCCCCTGCCGCACACCTAATGGTGCGTCACCCCGCTTTATTTTCTAGGAAATGTCTGTCAAACAATCAATGTTTGAGACTTCGGCCAGTTAATATATTTGACTCTGTTGTTCCTTGGGATAGGCCGGTTAATCCGAGGACCGGTTGATCCGAGGCCGGTTAAGAAGGGTTCTACTGTATATGAAATCATTTGAAAAATATATTTACATAAAAATTATAACATTGCCAACAACTCAACACAGTAATGTGCACAGTAATGTGTAAAAAGGAACTAGTTACATATTGGAACAACATCAAGTAATCAATAAATAGTTTATTACCTGATCTTGACCTCCAGGAAGCAGAAAGTTGGCTGTCACACTCTCTGCCTCAGTTTCTTTAGGGATTGGCCTCTTTCCCAAAGCCATTCCAACAATGGCTGTCATGTGGGTCTCTGGGCCAAATACAAAGATTGGAATACTAAGTGTTTTTCCAACATCTCGGATTATCCTGTTGAAAAAATAAAATTCAGATTGAGTAAATAAACGTATTAGTTGCAAGAATCTGTGTTCAAGTTATTATTCTGATCATTAGAGCCCGGATGTTTGGCAAAATGCCTTAATTTTGCCCATTTGCCTTTTTAACCTTTTAAGCTCTTTCAGCCTATTTGAATTATAAAAGCCTATTTTTGCCTTTTGCAAGAAAATTGAATAATGTTTGAATAAGTCGGAAACTTGTTCTATGAAACCAAATTCTCTGACAGACATATATTTCTTACGAATTAGGAGTGTTTATAGTTGTGGACAACGTAACTCTGAACCAGGATCGCTTCACATACGCTGTACATCCGTTAGACGCTAGCCTTTTTCTGGTTCAGAGTTATGCTGTTTACAAATATATTAACTGCGGAAAAGGGAGGGAGAGAGAAAGAGAATGAACTGTTTCCAATTTTTAGTAAAAAGCTTCTATTGTTGTCCTTGTAGTCGTATCGGTTGAAACTATGCAGTAGTGGTAAAGTGTAACCAGTAAAATGTAAGTTATCTGAATTATTTGTTTATTAGTTGTTAAAATATATTATACCTTTTTTTGAATGTACAGTGCTTTTTTTGTGTTTCCTTTTGCCTTTCTTGCCTGCCTATTTTAATGTTATTAATGCCTAAACATCCTGACTCTACTGATCATTATCATTCACCATTAAAAAAATATACTTCTTTGTAAAAAACACAAACTGCAGCTAAATGGAAAAGCAAACATTTTAGGATATATGTTTAAATACAAACTACTTTCTTAATTTTGATGAAGGAATAAGCTCCTGTAGAACCAGCCTGTATTGTGATACGTGGTTGAGCCATAAAAATTAAATAAATTTTAAATATTTAATCAAATATTTTAAAAAATTTAACGATCTTATATAAGAGGAATTAATCATATATTGCCTGATGATGGGTTAACATGCCCGAAACGCATCACAATTTACAAAAGGGAGGTTACTTGACGGGAAACGATAAGGTCAGAAACTTTAATTCAATAAATAGAAACTTCTGAGTAATAATTCTTATTAAAATATATATATATTTAAAGTATTTGTATTTTTCCTAATAAGTTACCTGAGTCCTTCTTGATAGTTGGGTCCAGCTCTTCGAACATAAATGCTAATATTGTGTTCTAATAATTTAGATTGGAACTCTGTGAGTGCTGTTACGATACCTTTAAATGTGGCTGCAACATTTGTGAAGTTGGCAATACCACCTCCAGTAATAAGAACCTGAAATAATTACAAAATAAAACTTAGAATATTATCTACGTACATTGTTAAAAAGTGTTCAGTAAAAACTACAGGTGGAACGGATATCCGGTTACTATTCGGTATTCGGTAAATTTTTTAGTATCTGGTATCTGGCCGGACACTGGCTATTATCAGGCCAGATACCGGATACTTAATTATGTAAATAAATTTTAAGATTGCAAATTTTTGTATTACTACAAGTTATAATGATTTACAGAACTTTACAAATTATTAATCATATTTAACTAATGAAAAATTGTGATGAATAAAAACAAGTTTTTCAGCGAGTTCTGGCAGTAAACGGTTGCGTTTTGCTTCGTACACAAGTCCTGCTTCTGAGAATAGCCTTTCACTGTAGACACTGTAGGAGATGAAAGATATACCTTCACTAAGTTTGATAGAATTGGGTATTGTTTGGCGTTGGTTGACCACCACTTGAAAGGGTCTTCTTTTTGGTCCAGACGAACCGTTTTCAAATAATTAATCTCATTTGCTGCAGAGCTTATCCCCATGTCATGAGATTGGTTTGTTCCTTTTGCCACTACGTCAAAGCAGTCCCAAAAACTGTTGTGTATTTTTCCACTGTCACTAATGTCACTATCACTATGCTCATTTGTGTTTGTCTTCTTGGTAGGTGGAGAATAATCATCAATATCATCGGGCGATTCAAAATCACAGCTCATTTTTTTTTAATCTCGTAATAGAATTTGTTTTCTCGCTCTTTCGGCTTGAGCTAATCCCAAGAAACTGGTCTTAAATCTTAAGTCCAGAAAAATAGCAACCAAGTATTTGTCATTCTTTTTAAAGTCAAAACGTTGTTCAAGCTGAATTCTTAGTGACGATCTCATATTCAATAAGTTAGGTGTTCCTACTGCAGTCTCTTCACTGCAGTTCCTTTCCCAGGTATTTAATCAATGTGGCAACATATGGTATAACTTCAGAAGTACATGAAAGACCAGAGCTAGTACAGTAATTTTAGTTACCTCTTCGAATGGTTTGAGGAGTTTTATACATTGCTCCATTAATTCCCACTGAGCTGGCAAACAGCTCGTTTCTGTTCTAGAAGTCGTTCCATCAAATAATAAGTAGAATTCCAACGTGTGCTAACGTCTTATACAAGTTGGCGATCTGGAAAGTTAATTTCTTGACGGATTGCTTTAAGTTTTTCTTGTGCAATAACAGAGTGATTAAAGTGGGTTACAATCCGCCTCGCAGCAGCTACCGTCTCCATAACTTCTGGTTGAAACTTTAATGATTCATTGACAGCTAGTTGAAGAGAATGAATGAAACACCTTGCAGAATTAAATTCTGCAACTCGTACGCCTTTTATCATATTGGCTCCACTATCGCGTACAACCAAATGAATCCTTTTTTTGAGCAATGGCACTTAGCTCCTTTGCAATATTTTCACCGGTATGTGAGCCAACAAATGGTTTCATTTCCAAAACACCGTGTTCAAAGAGACAAGGACAAGTTCCGACTTGTCTTACCATGAATTATCGCTAAAACTAAACAATAAACATCACAACTGGAGCCGGGTATTCGACACTTTAGCCTAGAACCTTACCGGATATTTGGTATCCGGCCAAATTACTATCCGTTACATCTCTAGTAAAAACCCTCGCTTATATAAATCCTAGCTTGTACCTAGCTGTGGTAAGATTACAAAAAAGCCTGATAATTCAATGTCTTATTAACATCGGCTACAGTTGTAACCTTATTACATAGGTTCAAACCTATCTTCATTAGAACTAGAATAAAGTAAAGACGTTAAAAAAAACATGTTAAGGTCACATAATAAAACTGTAATAAATATTTTTCAACAAAATTTAATTGTTTCATTTATTTATAAAAGGTTGAGCATAAGTTTAAATGAACTATAAAACATTTAATATCTTAGAACATCATATCTTAGAATATCTAAATCTTAACATAGTTAACATTTATATAATTTGGAATTGTATTTTTGACATTAACACCCTGTCAATGTCAAAGCTTTTATTGAACTACTCTGACAGAGCTTACCCCCCACCCCACACCTAAATAACACAGAGTATTAGCAACTAACCAGACAGATTCTAGGTGTTAGAAATGTTTCATGTTTTAAATTGAAGTGCTCATTTAAATGGCAAATGTACAGAATTTTAACATACAATTTATTTTATGTGTAATAGAGAATCAACTGCTCAGCTGCTAGTTGACAGCAGATAAACATTATATGATATTTTTATTATATTATATTAAACTCATTGCGACTGCCATTGCAATTCTTTGATAAATACAGTGATATTTAACAAGGAACTGCAACAACAATCACAAGGTATTTTTATACATATTTTATTTTTACTCAAAATTTCATGTTTATAGTGATTTTTTTTAAATTTTATTAAAAAAACTAAATGTTTAAATATATTTATATATATTATATATTTTAAAGATTGTGTAGTTTAATTAAATTTTACACATTTAATTTAAGCAACAATATTAACCTAAGAGAGCATAGGTTAAATTTTTATATGCCTTATCGAGTATAGGAAAAAGTTTACAAGTCAAGATTTCAATAAGTTATTGTTTTTATGTTCAACAAACATTACAATATTGTTTTATAATTCAGATTTATTGTAACTAGATATGTATTACAATTAATACTATTTTTAACAAAAATGTTTGTACATGTGTTTTACTATATAGTAGAGCACCACTAATCCGAATTTCAAATGATCAGAAAAAATTATTTTTATTACAATTCTGAAAGATAAAATATTAAGTTTTAATAATGTGTTTACTTTTGTTTGGCAAACTTTCTCCATCATCATCGCATAAAAATAATTTAATATCACATCTCTCAGAACAGAACCCAGGATCTCTACCTTTTCAACAAGAATGGTTCCACAATACCAACAGGAAACAATCATAAACAAAGAATTACTGTACTTAATATACTTATAGTATTTATAAAGAAAGTCATTTTTGATCATTATTTTCATAGAGTAAGTAGAAATATTGTAAAAGTAACTAGTGGTTGCACCTGATTTGTGATAGCTTCCTGTCTGTTAATGATAACATAATACATCAGGATTTGAAATTTTCTGTGTGAAAGGGAATAAAGGTTTTGCTGACAAAGTAAATAAAATATATTCGATAATTTTTATTTCAGGAAAAAAATCTTTCAAATTGTTAGATTTGTAAAAAAAATAATTAATTATACTATTCCTAAATTTTCTAATAATTATAAGTATGGAGAAATCAATATTTGTACCAAAAAATTATTTTTAATCATATATATGTTTTGACTTACTATTAGACTACATTTGGATTCCCAACACTAAACTGTTTATCAACATGAATGATATAACGTTTTATGCATTTTCGTCTTGACATAAAGCAACAAATAAATAAATGCGAACTACATTCATGTTAGCTTTATAATTTACCTTGCCCTGCGGATGTTTTTCTTGAGTCATGAGTGAGAGAATAGTCTTAGCATACTCGTACGTCTGCTGTTCTGAAGGTGCACCACTGTATTCACCATAATTGGCTAGTTCTGAAGCTCCGCCCAAATCACAAATTGTATCACTGTAAATAACAGAAGCACCTCCTCCTGCTACCATTGTCCAAATACGTCCTTTTTTATTTAATATAGTTAACTGGAAGAATATTAAATTTTAACAATTAATTATTTTAAAATTGTCTTTTAAATGTAAAAATTAATGTGAAAATATCAAATCATAAACAGAGATTGGTTTTTCAGTAATGATCTCTCGAAAAAGTCAATACCATAAAAGTTCTAGAACATTAAAACATTTCGTAACATAAATCTTTATTTGATATGATATTTGACTTTCTTTTATATACAAAATAATGAAAGGAATCCTCAGGTTAGGTTTACAATGATATTTATTTCCTTTCTTACAAGGGTTAAATAGGATTATAAAAATAAACAATACAAACAATCGAATTGAACATTTGAGCAACAAAAATCAGTCGAGAAAACACAGAAAATCCTTTTGGATAGAGTGCAACAAGTTATATAAAAGTATTCCAAAGCTACTGAATTTAAAAAATAATAATATATACAACTGAATCCCTTTCTTGAACTTAATTAAATATTTTAAAGATTAAAAATGGAAACTTGAAATGAGCTCATTTAAAATATCGGTAAGAGTATCTCGGGGTTGGTTCGTGCCGCTTCATCCAAAATATGAAATGTTTTTCATTAATGCATTTAATTATCAAGGACATTAATAATATAAACAAATTAAATACACAACTTACAACTAAAAAAAAAAAAAAATAAATATACAATCTTAGTCCAAAAGGTCTAAATATCAAATTCAGACACAATTATTGTTCATAAAAAAAATAAAAAGATAAATAAATTATAAATTATTAAATAAACTTTAAATACATATATGTATATAATCAACAAGTATAATGTATATAATCATTTAGCAAAAATATAAGAAATAATAATAACTGTCTATATTTGTGTGAGCGAATATCTATTATCATAAAAATAGATGGAAACTTTACTAATCAGTTCGGTATTCCTTTCTATTGATTATTATAAAATATTGTCAATGTTTATTTATTTCAGTAATATGTGTATTTGAATTAATGTTAGTTTCAAATAGAAGTTCTTAACATGAAATGTGGAACACATAAAAAATAAAGGTTAGGTCTCACCCAATTTAAAGAGAGGCTTTCCTGGGTAAATATTTATTTGCTCTTATTCCTATTAATTCTTTTCCAGTTCTGGAAGGTTATTTTTACAAGCTTTAATAATTCTCCACAATCTTTTTCATTTTCTTTGTATTAAAATTGATATTTTACTTTATAATCACATTGACTAAACTGCTTAGTTGCCTCGATTGTCCTCTACTGAAAAAATTTCTTTTTGTTGCACATATGGCTTTCTCTTTCATAAAATACCCGTTTTCGTATACTGCATTTTTTTCATCTTATTCTTTTACTTAAAATTAACAGTTAGCTTTAAATTTCTAAATTTACATTGATTTTGATTTTCTTTTTAATTAATATTTAATAAAAATTTTTTTATTACAGTACGACCTGTCACATCTGGACCCTCCCTTAACCGGACGAATCTCCAAACAAATATTTGAATTTTGGTTAGGGTGGAAAAGTGAAAGTTGCAGCTAGAATAATGTTTGCGCGCCGAGCCTAGTCTATTCTTAGCGGGCAGTGATCTTGAAACGTTATCTCTGATAAGATATGTTGAACATAAAAATGAAACGAGTGAAACCGAAATGATGCTTTTAAGAAGATTGAGGGACATGGCTTCCAAAAAACATGTACAGTGTGTGAAGCAGCCGAAAATTAAAACTTTTTTCAAAAACTAATGTAGCCATTAGCGTTCTTGTACGGTACTGTAAGTAAAACTTAATTTATATTTTAATGTGCCGAACTGTAGGCCTACCGGTAATTTTTTAAAGCTAGTGTGTTTATACTGTACTTACATACTTTAAACATACTTTAGATATTTAATTACTGTACTGTAATAATTAAAATTGTGTTTTTACAATGTAAACTGTTTTCTTTTATTGTTTACTTTTAGTTGCCAATAGTCAGTCTACTGTTGTATAAAGAACGTCAATTTGTTAATCTATATTGTATAGATTACATTGTTGTTAAGTACATTGTAGTACAGTAAATACAACCGCTTGAAACATCTAAAAATAGTATTCAACAATAATGGTTTTAATTTTTTTGGGCCCTTTGGCTATTTATAAATGACCTTGCTATATCCGGATTTTTTCACATCCGGTTCGGCCGGTCGCCACATTAGTACGAATATGACAGGTTGTACTGTATTATTAATATTTCTTATGAACTATTTATTTACTATTAATAAATTGGAAATATTTCTTTGTCTTCAAGGAACAGATGTTTAAGAGTATTTATATTTTTTAATACAAAAATCCGCGTAAAATTCAACCAATCAGAAGAGATTACATTGCTGTTCGTCGTATCGGATACCGGTTCAAATACGTGGGAATTGTCTGACTTACTTCGTTAAATTATGTGATTTATCTACGTTATTATAAATAATAATGCATTCGCTCAAAAGATTGATTTCTCTGGAAACCTTATGTATTCTTGTTTGTTTAAATAGGTTTTCTCCTTTAAGGGTCGGCTCTAGCTGTCGGCCATGTTGGCTGACACTCCATAAGACCAATGTTAAATTAAAATCCAAATTTTTCCTTTATTTTTGATTGGAAAATTATAAACGATATGTCATTTTAAAGCTATGGTCAATATGCATGCAAATGGCTTTTTAAAAACTAAGAAAAATATTTTGTTTAGTATTTATTAACAATTTAAAACATTGATTTTTAATATTTTATTATGTTGTCACTATTAATTATAGCGAAAAACTACCAAGCCATTCGCCTGAAGAATTTCGTCCCCAAGATTTTGGTATTTTTTTAAAACGCTATTTGAACAATTGCGGGTTTTAAATGGATTTAGGCTGAGCAATGTCCGTGTAACCTACCGCCGCTATAGGGTGATTTTAAATATTTTTTACGTTGTAACTATTAATTACAGCGAAAAATTAAAAAGCCATTCGGATGAAGAATTTTATCCCCAAGAGTTTGGTATTTAAAAAAAAACGCTATTTGAATAATTGCGGGTTTTAAATGGATTTAGGATGAGCAATGGCCGCGTAACCTACCGCTGCTATAGGGAGTCGCAGGTTGCTTTCTATTTTACTAGAGCCGACACTTAATAGACAATTTGTTGTACAATGGACCCCTTTGCAAGGTATTTTGGTTCTGGCGACGTTAGACCTAATTATTATTGTAAATGTCTAATTTTTGATTGAGTTTATTTATCTCGTCTTTACTTTAAAGAAATTCGGGTTGAAATATTGATTTTTTTTAACGTCCTACTGTTTTGCACTTAAGGCTAATGAAGACGGGAGACCTACAGTTTTACGTGGAATCCGAACGACAGCCAACGATGTCTGTTAAGAAACCATTTAGAAAATTATTCGGGGGCAATGGGAATTGAACCCGGAACCTTTCCATTGATGGTTGCCATGACGATTGATAAAGCAATGACGCTTTAACAACCACGGCCACCGTGGCTCCTTGAAATATTGAAATGTTTCAACATTTAATTCCAATCAAAGTAATTTTTTGAAATTTTAATATAAAGTATGAACTGCATGTATTGCTTGTCCATATTCAATTCAGCTCTAAATATGAAGTACTCATTTTTGGAAGCATGAGTTTAATTTTTAGCCTTCTTAAAATTATGACACACAAAAAATTGTTAGTAAAAGATTCTTAAACAAACTATTTTGTGTGATAAATTGAACAATCTGATTACAATAAATTTACATAGATTAGAAAAATCTTAAACTTGCCAAGAAACTTTCATATTGGGGAAAATTACCGTTAAATTTATATTGTAATTTCTTTACATATTTGTTATAATGAAAGTAGTGATTCTTTATTTTGTTTTTAAGTTTATATTATTAAGTACATATTGCCAATAAAAATATACATGTACATGGTGTCAAAAAAGAAAGCCATTAAATGTTTCTAATTATAAGGAATGTTTCTTACAAGTTGTAAGTCTTACACTTTCTATTCATTTTTATCTTAGTTAGAAGCTGAGCAATCCAGCCGTTCCCATACTTTTTTACTTACAGAATAATTATCATAATTAAAACTCTACCAACCTTTAGAGATGCTCCACTTTTAGCATCTAGATCTGCAATATACGCTTCTTCAGGAAACGCATCTCGCCCAAATGGAGGAGGGTAGTCGATCTCTCCCCATTGTGATCTACATATAAAATCTGCTGTTGAGTCAACCTTGGCAGCCAAATCCAGAATGTAAATAGTATCGTCAGTGACCACTAGAGGATTGATCTCCAGATATGTGAAGTACAGATCAACATAGAGTTTATACAAAGCAGACACGAAAGTTGCAACTTGCCTAAAACACACAGTTGATCAACTTGTAAGTACAAAATACATTGTAACAAAAATTCACAATATATTTATTATTTCTGAGATTTTTCAGATAAAAAAAAATCTTGCTGTTTATTTATATACTAAAAGTAGTTATAATTTATGTTCATTTTCCAGTTTTTGGAAAATTTGGTTTGCGTACAATTTTACTTTTTGGCTCATCAAGCTTAAATTATGTACACATGTTAATAATTTATAAATAATTAATTTTCTTACCTGTAAGCATTTTTCTATTCCAATTTGTTAGTATATTTACTATTATAATACAAATTATCATAATTTGATATTACTAAAAATTTTTAGAAAAAAAATGTATTTTATTATTATTTATTTGCTATTATTTGTGTGTTAAAATCAATACACAACATTTGGGTAATATGAATACTACCGTTATCAAGTGACTAAATAATTAAGTTGCACTGAAAGCAAGCTGAACTTTTACTTGTTGAATCTACATGTGGGAGGCTAGGAAACTAAACTTAAAGAACAATATGCCACTCCCCTAGGTGGCTGCCATTCCCTCAGCATCCAGCAAGTTGTTTTATCAACATGTGTTTGCCGTCAGGTCTGTGTTTGTTTTTTCTGTATTTGTCATATTGTGTTTAAGGTATATTTTAGTTTTACATTGTTTTATTTAACATAGGCCTAGATCTCTAGGTTTATGTTATTTAAATTTTTTAGTCACTTGATAATGGGAGTTGATTCATATTCTCGAAACATCGTATATTGATTTTAGCACACAAATGATGGCAAATGTCCGACTAAGTAATCATAAAATTGAACATCCATCATTAACAAATGATAACTTCAAACAGAGAAAAAAATAGATGTCTTAAACATTTATGACTAACATAAATAACACATATTATGAAGATTTGCAATACTAACAGTTAACAACCCTCAAATAAAAATTTAAAATAACCTTTGACATTATACTAAATAATACTTTAGAATAATGAAAGTAGAATACTTTAATGTTAAGTATAAACTAAATCGGTTTATTGCAGCAATATGAAAGTAGTTAACTACATCAGTTAATTATTTTATAAGTTACAAAAATTCATTTCTCATTTCTGTTGTAGGTATGGATACAACCAGTAGTTCCCATGTTAATGCAAGCAGTTAAGCAATTGATGAGACTGTACTGTAACTAAAATAAAAACACTAATAGCAACAATTAAATTTATGATAACATATAAATCTGTTTTTTTAATTTTTTTAAACGACAATAGGAGAAAATTCCTTTATGAAAGAAAATAATCAATATATATCGGTTTTCATCATTAAATTTCTTGTTAAATTATGGTTAAAAATAAGAATTCACACACAACCACTTTTCTATTTAAACAATTTAAGTTAAATTCAAGAAGGCAACCAAAAATGTTGAACATGTCCTTGCATAATTTGTACCTAACATAATGAATAACCGTTAAATTTGACAAAGATAATATTACTCTCCTGCAAAATATTTAGCCATAATGAGACTTTTGACTCACCCAGTTCCCACATACAAATCGACACAAAGATATTTAAAAATAACAACATACAATTTAAATATTAAACTTTCTTCACAAAATAATAAAGAATTTCTAGCTACCTTCGGTTTATATTTAAATGATATAAATGGTAGGGACAAACAAAGTGAACACAAGTGTGCTTAAAACAATAAACCATTACTTTTTCTTGGCTGCTGAGATCTTGGTAAGAAGTTTGTTTTCTATGTCATCGACTGTAATAGTTTGGCCAACAGGTACTTCCAGTTTAAGTGCCTTTGCATCTACATCACCAATATCAACGCCTCCTTGATGGTAGAATAATATAGTGTCTGCGTACCTGTGTGAATAGATACATACATAGGCTTCTTCATCCTGTAATCAAAATAATATGTATAATTTATAGAACACAAAAATTCTTATTTATTACTACAATAACAAAATATACTCGGAATCCATATCATAAATTTTGTGTTGCAAGTTTACAATCGAGTTTTTCCTTCTAGAGACTTTGTTAATATTGTATTAACATATTAATATTGTAATGTAATGTATTCAGAGGCTTTTTACATGCTTTTCTTCATCCCACTATCGTTCAACCGGTGGGTGGACCGGTGGTGCACGATCTACGGTCGCCTCGGCTCTTTCCAGATCGCCTCGAGCTGCTCCGTATAGCACATCGCGTTACGACTGCAAAGTTCCGAAAACATCATGCCCCATTCTTTTTGGGTGTGTTTATTTTGTGAAAAGTAAAAAGATTGCAAGCTATCAAGTCTCATTACAATATCAGATTCGCTGGGAAGAACTAATTTTATCTGTGAGTTATTTTTTATTTCGAGTCTATTGATTTTATTCATGAATAGGAAAGCATGTTAAAAAAAATGTTTCATTTATTTTATTTATATTACTAACACTCTCACTTAAGAGAAGTTGTTAAGATAAGAGCAATAAATCACATTATTGAGCAAATAATTTTCTTAGCTTTAATGACTGACAAATTGATTAACTACTATAATTATTATGACTTTATAGCAAGAATACCTTTAACTGAAAGAATGTAACTTTTAATAACACAACTTTCAGTTTTGATTGAAATAGTTCAGGCTTAAAAGTAATGTTATCTTTGTTTAAAATTTATATAAAAATTTAATTTAATGTTTATAATTCCAAAAAGACTTAATTTTTATTCTGAATTATCAGTCAAACTAAGCAGAAGCTAATTCGCTAATGTGGCTCGAAAAATTTCAATTGGTTTAAAATTATGTTGTTCATTCATTCACAGAAACATATATGACGAGGCGATAATAAGAGTTCTAACAGAAAGGAATTGTATGTATTTTATACCTCTTTATGTGGTATGAAAGGTTCAATTATGAAGTTCCTAAGTTTTCCAGAAGCTTTCCCAACCTGAAAAATAAAATAAACATAAAACAAAATAAAACCAACCATAATGCTCAGATATAATTTTCAGCAGGTATACACTAAATAATCAGGCTGTTTATTCATTTAAAAAAGGCAGAAAAAATATCAATGTATCCTCTTAAATAACAGAGAGATGTTCTATCTGAGCTAAATTCATTTTTATCATCAGAATTATTTAAAATGTAACATTCTAATGAAAAGTAGAGTGACAACTCTGGATAAACCTGGAGGCTAGGATAAATTGTGGGCACAAGATGGCTTACAAAATTCTCAAAGCATTATGTTTTCAAATGTATTCCTTCAAAATAAGATTAACAAATAAACATTAAAATTTATTCCTTAAAAATAGGAACAACAAACAATTTGACCTAGCAGCTGAACAGCTGATGAGAATTGAACGAAGTTTATATGTTTTAGGGTTTCAACCAACTATTTGGGAAATTGAATCATGAAGGCGCTTGGATAGCTGACTATGTGTAGGAAATATGTTAGTAAAATTGGTTTGCACCTAAGCCTCCAGCTTCGACTAACACGCTCCGTCGCTCCACTCGCAGCAATCAAAGTCGCTTTGTTATGCCTCAGGTTCATGGACTGCGGCCTCAGATTATTGACTGCTTCACTTCGCTCGCACCGTACAAAGTCGGCCGTCAGCCTCATATCAGAAGATGCCCCCACAGTAAAATATCCCAAGTGGATTTGAAACGGCTAATTTTATGGTATTTTACATATTTATTGATTTTGAGGGAACCAAGCGAGCTATAAGATTGTGTAAAAAAACAAAATGTGCTGCATAATAATCTACATTAATTTTTTTATGTAAACTCCAAAAAGTTTTACTCTAGTACAAAAAATCTAAAAAAATAATTAATTACAGTCAAAAAATGTGCTTAAAGTTGTTGGATTGTTTTTGCTAACGAACTCGTACGAGCGACTTAAGACAACCAATGTGTGTACCAAATTTGAACAAAATTGACATACAATGCTAGAGTGTGAACACCCTAAAACGTGTTCTGGGACCATGAACAGTGCTCATTTAGGATCACCATAAGGATCACTGCAATACCTCAACTTTCCTATGGAAATTCACTAAAAACGTGCTTCCGGTTGTTGGATTTTATTGGCTAACGAACTCATCCGAGTGATGTAGACAACCAACGTGTATACCAAATCGGACTTAAAATGCAGCCGCTAGAGTGCAAACACATATATCCTTGAAGCCCATATATATATTAGAACATGCTCCCACATCAATTTGAACCATTTACTTTTATGGTATTTTATCGATTTTGGAGGAACCAAGCGTGCTATATTAGAAGATGCTCCCACATTGATTTGAACCATTTACTTTTATGGTATTTTATCGATTTTGGGGGAACCAAGCGTGCTATAAACATAAAATGTGCAGAATAATATCCTACATTTATTTGTTTAGATAAAACTCTAAAAAAGTTTCATTCTCTTAACTATTTAAGAACAAGATGTGTCAAACAAAATTAAGTGGCCTAGGAAATTTACCAACCATTAATAAAAAGGATTTGAAGAAATAGAAGAGCTTCTTAAATAATTTGTTCGTTCATATAAAATGAAGAAAAGGGAATTTTTGACAACTTCATAAAATTTTTATTAATTTTATTATTATAAGGCTTTCAAATGTTGTATGTACAAATTTACCTAGCCTTTCTACTTTTCTATTTCTTTACTTTTTATTGTTTACTTTCAATTACTTAAATATATAGCATTTTACATTTAATATCCATCTAATTTTCACAGAATTTGTACATCCATCCTTGAGTAATAATCCATCAACAAAAGGAATTAAATATTGTTTTTTCGTAAACTTAAAAGATAGTAAAACAATGGTAATATTACAAGAAATATACAAATAGAAACAAGTATAGTAGTATTTTGTTGAACAAATTGTAATACTATATCAACTTACACAACTATTTTCAGATAATTAATACGCTAATATTTAATACAATAACAAATTTGGTGAGAGAAGGAAGTTAATGAAGGCAAATAAATCAAGGATCTCAAGAAACAGTTGAATAAATAATCAACTCCTATAAAAGTGAGTGTACGTACGTACTTGAGTAACATATAATATAACAGCTTATTCCATCCATCATCTGTAATACTTAACAAACCAAGTGTAGATTATAGTTTGGGGTTATATTTACAACTTCAATCGTTATAATTTCTTGTGAAGTTGATTTTTTTAATATGAGTTATAGAACTAATGTATGCTATAGGACTAATGTGTGTTAGGAACTAATGTGTGCGTTATAGGATTTGCTTTGAAGTTATAAACTGTATATAAATACAACCTATTATCATCAATATATTTTTTTAAAAAAATTTAAAGAAGAGATACCTATTTTTTTAACTTCGGAAACATTCATACATCTTCGTAAACATATGAACATATTTGATTATTAATTTTGCCACTATAATATTAATAACTTCTAAATCATTTGATCTGTCAATATTATCAACATGAAATAGAAAGCAATTAAAAGATAGTATTTCTATCTTTCTTTAAATATATAATAAAGTATGTAAATAAAAATGTTAATAGGTCTACAGTTTTATAATCCTTATTATTGTACTCATTTACCGATTTAAAAATCCCCGTCAGCATAGTTAGGTAGCCCTAGAAAGTAGGCCTTAATGTTGTTTTTAAATAGTTTGTTTTTTAAATTATGTATTTCTGATGTGTATCTAATTAATCAGCCTGTGATTTTTCACGGGGCCTTACTAGTTTTAATTGTAAAATCTTTCTACTGTCACGTGAACTGGAGATTGTTTTACATTATGTGTAATTAGATTTCATATCTTTACAGTCACTTCTAAGATTATTAATAAAACTTAATATATATAAACGGTGCAAGTTTACTATTCGACCCTAGGCTAACCTATGGTAACAGAAATGCAAGATAATAAAAAAAACCTAAAAGGTTCTAACCTACAGTATTTAGTCAGAGTACCTGTATTCAACATTTAACAGTAGAATGTAAAACAATGTTGTTGTCTGCAAAAATATTAGGCAAGGGTCGAATAGTAAACTTACGCCTGTATAAAAAAAATCATACCTGCTGGTCTTTGCCCATACGTTCAGTGATCCATTCTTGTGCGCCTTTGAAGTCTGTGTTTACTTTAATTAGTCCCAGTTTTCCTCTTCTCTTGATAAGTTGGTCTGGCTTTACAACCAACTTCTAAACATCAATATTAAGAACAATGTGTTAGTAATTACAAAATTCAGAATAGTAGAATAAAACAGATTCACCATTAAGTATGTAAGAATTGATATATGACCAAATTTCTTCAAGATGTCCAATCTTGTTGTTTTTCGAGCCAAGCCCAATAATTTTTATTTTAAGCCCATTATGTAATACTTCAAATCCATATTTTTTATTTTGAAAAGCACTAACGGGCTATCATTACCTGAATGAAGTCTACTTGTATTTTTTTTCACTAGACAAAGATCGATGGTTTCCTCCCCGATTCAAACAGGAAACTTTGGAG
>JAGFPH010000100.1:556472-599748 GCA_018207615.1 Philaenus spumarius
CTCCCCGATTCAAACAGGAAACTTTGGAGTCAGGTTCTCTAAGCCCTAAAATACAAGGGAGCTTGAGCCTATCCATGATAGATATAATATAAAGGCTATATTTTTGATGTCAACATTTGTTAACAAGCACAGTTTGTATTTTCTTAGTTTTTTAAGGGAAACTATGAAACAAATAATGTCACTAAATTTTTAATCTAAAATTACAGCATATTTGAGATCTTTTTCTACTTTTAAAAATGGTCTTTAATGATCGATTTGTTTGTTTTTTACAACTGTTTTTCTGTGACATCATTTGTATATAAAAAAAAAGTGTAAGCAGCACTGCCGCATTACTATAGCCGAATTTTCTTATCCGAGAATAACTAGTATTAAATACAGGGAGTTTCCTATTAATTTTGTTCCTTGTTCCGGGAACTGTGCCAAAAATACCTTTGCACAGGATTATAGTAAATTTAATTGCCTTTCGAATATTATAACTCACAAATTGTACTAGGGCTTATAAGTGGGAGAAATCGTGCAATTATCTTACATAAATAATTTTAAAAAAACATATTTTGGGAGTTTCCTATGAATTTTGTTCCTTGTTCTGGAAACTATACCTAAAATACCTTTGTACAGGATTATAGTAAATTTAATTGCCTTTCGAATGATACAACTCACAAATTGTACTCAAGATTATATACGCCTACCCAAAAACGATTAAACTGTATTTGAATCGGATCAAAAAACAAAAATAAGCGTATCTGAAAAATCCTATTAGGACCCTTTCACCAAAAAATCAGCAATTTTGAAATATATTTACTACCATTTATTAATCCGGGAATAAAACATAAATAAATTTTGGGCATCGTCTCCAAATGGTCTGAAACGTATAAAAACGTAGTCCTACCCTCTTCCAACCAACCGTTTTCAAGTTGGGTCGAGTGTAATAGCTCTTATTTTCTTCAAAAATTCGGCTAATTATAATACAAGTTTTAAGAGAAAAATCACTTAATTTTGTCCAAAAAATTGAGATTTAACTTTGTTATTTAGTTCTTATGCACTCATTTTAAGTTTCACTTGATAAAGCGAGTTGATGCATATTCTAGAAACATCTTGAATTATAATTTGTATAGACAGATAATGGCCAATGTCTGAAAAAACAATTATATCCTTTGTGCGTCCATCTTTATTGTGTGAAGTTTCTAAATCTACTTGAAGTATTTCATATTCTTTGATTTTCTTGAGTAAATTTTGTGATTGACACTTATTATTTCTCTCCATTTGTGAAATTAAGACTTAATTTGATATAAATTTTAAATTTCTATGAATATTAATAGTTTTGACTAGAGTGTAGGGTATATCAGCATTGTTGCAAACAGTCCATTATTAGCAAGACTAATTATATAGATAGTAATTAAAAAGTTAAGTTATTTTTCACACATGTTTTTATTAAAAAGAATAATTCAAATCATATGTTTTAATTAAGTCTTGAAACATTATTATATAACGATCTATAACTTTATTTATTGTGAAAATATTTTTTTTAATTGAGTAAATAACTTTGTTTAATGAATATAATTGATTTATGTAAAACATCTCATTAATTAATTTTAAGAGCTACTGCAACTAGACACGCAGCAAGACTATGAAACCATGTCAACTTAGAGGTGGTAGAAAAGTTTCAATTCAGCAGTGCAGTTGTGAGGAGATTTAAAAGAACAAAGCAACTACACTTAGTGAAGCGATTAACTAGGTGTAATTCAAGGTATTATTCAGAGAATGATATCCTTCAAATGCTATTTTATGTAAATGAATGTTATTAGGCTTGATAGATTAGTTGTTTTATTTTTTTATGCTTTTATTAAGCATTTATTATGCTGATAAAAAAAATTATTTCAAGGCATGCTAAAGGTGTTTTATTTTGTTTATTTTGTTTGTTGTTTTATCTGTTATGTATTTGACAATTATTAAATTTGTTTTGTAATGTTGCTATTACATTTTTAACTCTGGAGTTCTATTAAAAATATATTAAATGTTTTGAATTACTATTGTAAAACAACTGATTAATAATTTCCTAGCAAACTCTGTCAAGCTTATCAGCTTAACATAATTCTTACCTGGAAGACAGTTTATAAATTGAAAAGTATCAGTTTAACAATGATTCCACTAACTCTGTACTTTATTTAAACATTATAGGCATACTTCCCAATGAAAAATTAAAACCTGGAGGAAGCCTGTATAATGTTTGTATTGTCTCTTTTATTTCATTAGGGTTCAGAACCATGACAAATGCCCTACAAAAATAATATTAAATGGGAATGTAAAACTTAGGCTATACTGATACCTAAGGCACCGCAAATTAGGATATAATACAAGGCCGACAGAAATTTGGCTAATATTGCAGAAAAAAAAACACCAGTAGAAGACAATGTAAGACTTAGTCAAATCAAACTAATCAAGCACTTTAAAACACCGTTTATAAACAGTCATATACAGAACTAATCCAATAACATTGTTCCACAACAAATACTAGCATATTTTAAAATTTAGTTAACTTTTTTAATAACACTAACAAAAACTGAATTGAAAATATTAGTTTTGTATAAGCTCAGTTTTGTTTATTTTTTGAGGATAGTTACTTTAATTTATAGCCAATTTTAAGAAAGAAATAAGATAAAAAATCAGATATTCTAAAATGTTAAACATATAGTATTTTATTTTCAGAATTATAAAACTATATTTAGAATGATTTAAATTATTGTAAAAAATAGAAAAACTTCCATACTGATGTTTTTAGCCATGGCTGTTCCACTAAAAGGTCTGCAAAGTGGGTGTTCTCAGTGACAGAAGCAAATTTACATTGGGCGGCAACTGTATTTTTGGACAAATTCCTGTTTATGATGTCTTTTCCTGTCGCTTCACGGATTGCTTTGGCAGACATTACGCTAAACAAAGAAAAACATACAAATTGTTAGTAATTGTATTGTAATGAAACAAATATAGTATTTCCTACAAATAAGTTATTAATAGTATTTAATAAAGAATAAAACTGAGTTAATATGAAACCGTTGTATAATATTTAACTTAATCAGTTCACTATACCCACTTTCATATTTCATTTGGTAAACTTTTATTTGCGATATAAAATACCCTCTTTTTGAAAACATAATAGTATTCAATTATAACATTCTTAAATGTGATTGTAGTAAAACTGGGCCATTCATTGCCCCAAAACATTTCGTCAAGACACTGGGACATTTAATGAAAAACTAGTACACCTGGTCACTCTACTTTAACCCAACTATTGCTTCATATCTAAAGTACGGTTCATAAGTTAAGAGATGTTCTGTTTCTTGATTAATTTTGAACTAAAGGAACTGCAGCATCTAATTCTCCATAAAAATAATCTCAAACTTCAACACATGTTTACTATAAAGAATTCCCAAGCCATTTTGTTTTACAATCAATCTTATTTATATACAAGAATAAGACTTGTTTGCCAAGAGTACCAAGTTGTGCTGCTACGCAAATTTTAATAATTTTGGTATCATGGAAAAGCACTTCTTCAGTAATTTAAAATAATTTCTTATGAGTCAATTCCCTCACATTTTCTTACTGAAATCACAAAAGCTTAAAACTTGCCACCACTATTACATAAGTTAGTTTTCCAACGTGATTTTTTTTGTCAGTTCATGGACAGTTATTTTTTTAATGTACTAGAAAAAAGCATTCCAACGACACCAATCAAATAGTTTAGTATAACTCTAGAAAAAAGTATTGAAAGATACAGGTGGATTGAAAGATCAGTGGTAGTTCAATATCAGCTGTTTATAGCTCTAAACTGGCGTGTACGCTATTTCTCAGTGAAATTTCTATTAATTTGATTTTAGATTTTGAAATAATTTGTATCTCTAATTTTTAGTTAGGTTTAAAATTGGAATAGAATAAGTCATGCTGATTCTTTTAAATAATGGTTCTTTATTATAACTTAGGTTATAATGCAAACTTAATGATTTGTTTTACTAACTTAGATCTGAAATTTTAATTAAACCTACTACACTGGTATTAAGAAGAAATTATAAAATATGCGTGGAGTGAAAGGAAAGGTAATTACTTGTGAAACACACATGGGCTCCCCTAAAATACATAAAACAATCCATGATAGCTTTCTAATTTCACATAGTGACTTACTTTGTAAAAATGAGGCAAACATCCTAATTTTCAAAAAATTTTAACGTTCAAGTTTAATATTACACTATGGCCTATGGCACTTTGTATATTTTGTTTCACTGCCGATTAGTTGAATATTAATTTACATACTGAACGGTATAATTTTGCACAAAATTCAATTAATTATTAGTAGGTAGTAACATTTATTAATTTTCACTCAAGATTTAATGCTTAAGAATAACTTTGACAATGGTTAACAATTAATTGTAAACTTAAAACAAAAATAGGCTATTGAAATAAATTAGAGTCTGTGTATTGTTTACTATAAGTTGATAAATTAGGAGGTTTCAATTTAAAAGAGATCTTGAAGATCTGATGTGAAGTGATGGAAATATTTATTTAAAGTTAACTCAACAAACTGGCTGGAAGTGTATGTGATATTTGCCACTGGTATTTGTTTTGATTTTCTATAATACTGAATATTGTTTGACTTGCAGGTTGTTGCCAAAATATGACTACCATAAAATATACCATTTAAAGAAATATCACTAGAAAAAACCTCCCTAAACCAAAATATGCCATTAGAGCACTGCCATTAAAAAGAAACTAACCTGCTGCCAAAATATACCATTTAAAGCAAGTTCACTAGAAAAAACCTCTCTAACCCAAAATATGTAATTTATAGCACTGCCAATTAAAAAAGCCACCGTACCCTAAAATATACTATTTAAAGCAAGGTCACTAGAAACAACCTACCTAACCCAAAATATTCCATTTGGAGCATTGTCAATTAAACCACCCTACCCCAAAATATTTGGAGCACAATCATTAAAAAAAAACAGCCTACCCCAAAATATGCCATTTGGAGCACACCCATTTAAAAAACTACCCTACCACAAAATATGCCATTTGGAGAAGGAGTACGATCGTTTAAAAATAACAACCCTAACCCAAAATATGCCCAAGCAAGGTCACTAGAAAACCCCTCCCTACCCCAAAATATTACATTTAGAGCATTGTCAATTAAAAACCATCCTACTCCAAAATATGCCATTTGGAGCACAGTAATTTTAAAAAAACCACCTTTCCCCAAAATATGCCATTTAAAGCACAGCCATTTGAGAAAACAACACCCTACCATAAAATATGCCATTTGGAGCAGTCATTTGAAAAAAAAAACCACCCTCAAAGCAAATCGAGCTGGGGGGGGGGGACAAATTGCACTTCGTTGGAGCATAACGAATGTGTGTGCAAAATCTAAGCTCGATCCGTTAAGTTTGTGAGGCTATAGCCTGTCAAAGAACAAGAACAAGAAGTAGAATCTTAAAAAATAACGATTTTAATACTTCAGTTATCTGATGGTCCCTAAAATTAAAATTTGGTATACGTTCTCAGAGACCCCTCGAGAATTGGTGTACGAAAAATCAACATTGTTGTTGGCAGAGGGTCGAGGTAAGGGAGGGTGAAAACCCGTACTTGTTCTGTCGCGTACTTGTCAACATCTCTTGGTGGGCGGGACACTCCCGCGTCCCTAGATAAAGATTTTTTTGAGTAGATTTGTAGAGCCTATATAAGTGATCCTCACACTATAAGTATCTATCTATAGAAAATAGATTTTCTGAAAGTTAAAATTGTGTACTTATTATTAAAAAAGTGTTTATAATAAATTATGTCACCCATAAATTAAAAGATGCTGTAGCTAATTAATATACATCTTAGTTTTAAAATGGGATTGTTACTTTTTGTATGCAAAATATAACAGTTAAGGTGGTTATTGTATCGTTATGAAATTAATTTGTTTTCATAAATTAATAGGTTTTGCAGTTAGGAAGAACAGTCAGTAAATAGTAAAATATCCAGTTTATAGAAATACAGTACTCATTAAAAATCTTTCTATAATAACATCTATACATTTTACAAAGATTCTGGTTCTGTCAATGTTAAATATTCATAGGGGTGCAAATATAGTATTTCAAAATATTTAATGGTAACCTAAAGCTTGTTATACCTCAAATTAAAAATCATAAGAATTGTAGAATTTGTTTAGAAATAGAATTTAAATCTGCATTCCGCTTGTTCATTAATTGATGAATTGGATTTAATTTACACAAGCAGTGTTTTTAATAGTTTAAACAGAGTTTTGTTTTTTAATTCTAACTCGTTAACTCATTTTATTTTTCTTAACATATTTTTAAGTGTAAAGAACAAACCGATGGGCCAATTTCAATTTTTTTTAAATAAATTTGACATGTAATATTAACTTTGATTTCAGGTATCGCATGATATAGGTTGTGATAACAAATTTTGAACTTTAGTTTAGTAAGGGGGTGGGAGATAACCCCCATTTTTTTGTAATATTTCAAAATTTGTTCCTCTTAAAGAATTGTATATATTGAGAGAACGAGAAGCTTTGTAAATTGCAATTTGAAATTTTGAACAAAATAATTTAATTCAGACATGTTATTTGATTTCTTTTAACCTCTCGTACTAAAACTGATGCAAAGCTAATACATGTTACTTAAAACATACATTTTTACTATGGAAGTCAAACATTGGGCAAAAATAAGCTTATTATTAAAATTAGGTAATAAACCATAGTTTAATTCACAGCACAACTAATTATTTTTAGGGTATTAAAAATTTAATATGTACTAGGTTCAAACCAATTTTAATGTCACAAAACACAGAAACTTTTATGATTATCTAAAATTATTCTAAAAAAGAATTGTAAGTAGTTTCTATAATTGCATTGATTACACAACTAAATTCAACAGGAAATATAATTTATTAAACAGACAAAGTATTTATAATTTGTAAAAAAAAATATTTTAGTTGTAGTTTTATAAAGAAACTAAAGACACCGGCCTTTTGACCCACATTTCATGAAATCAATAACACAATGGCTCCTTACAAATCCTAGATATTTTTGTGCAAATATAATGTCCAATAATGATATGCACAAGAATAATTAGCTTTATGCAATTGGAGAGTAAAATTTCTTCCAAAGTTGGTGTATAAGATTTTGTATATGAAAAGAAAAATATTTTATTTTGGTCAAACAGATATAGGCTACTTGAAATTTCTCCAAACAAGATAGATTGTCCAGAATAGAAAACAAAAATAAAAACTCAATCAATGTGGATAATTCCTGCACCACGAGAAAATACATTTCTGCCAATTTGCATTTCTATATTATAGAATTCATTCAACACCACCTGAATTAAAAACATATTTTTCATCTCTTTTTCACAAAGGTTTGTAATGCATTATTGTTTTTCTCTAAAGTATATGAGTACATATCTCTAAAACCAATATTTTCTCCCAAAATTTAGCTGCAGAACTTATGAAAACAGAAGAGCATGTTTTTGAGTTACATTTTTGGAAATATCTTGAAAACTACCTACATTGTCTCAAAATTCCACAGAAAATAAAATAACACCCCAAACAATAGTATCATAAAATATTTATTTCTTGAAGTATCAAATTAAGCTCCTAAAATTCATGGTAAAATATTTGTTTAGATTTGATTATGGGAACATAAGTGGGATGCTTTATAACTATGCTAAATTTCGTTGTGATACCTTTAACCGTTTAGAAGTAAATCAGCTGTGACAGACAGACTCACTGACAAACGAGTGATTCTATAATAGGAGTTTCGTTTTTCCTGTTCATTTTGGAATCTTAATAAAAAACCTTAAAATGTGTGCGAGTAAAACAATTTCTAAATATATTATTTAAAATGTTTGATATTAAAAATATCAATTAATAAATTGAAAACGTTAAAATAAATTTAAAATTAAATTTAAAAAATCAGTTAATTAGGAAAACTCAATTGGGATAAACTTTTTAAATTTGCAATATTTTTAGAAATAAATATAGGAAGGTATAACCAAAGAACAGATGAAATATTCAGAAATCCTACTGACATAATAAAAAGTGCTACACCAAATTCTGTACCATTAAATCTATGTGATCCTAGTTACAATTGAGATAATGTTGCCAATTCTATGGTAAGGATAAAAATGTTATGGATGGAGTCATTCACTTAAGGGTCGGCTCTAGCTGTCTGAAATGTTGGCTGACACTCCATAAGACCAATGTTAAATTAAAATCCAATTTTTTCCTTTATTTTTGATCGGAAAATTATAAACGATGTCATTTTAAAGCTATGATCAATATGCATGCAAATGGCTTTTTAAAAACTAAGAAAAATATTTTGTTTAATATTTATTAACAATTTAAAACTTTGATTTTTTTATGTTGTCACTATTAATTATAGCGAAAAACTACCAAGCCATTCGCCTGAAGAATTTCGTCCCCAAGATTTTGGTATTTTTTTTAAAACGCTATTTGAACAATTGCGGGTTTTAAATGGATTTAGGCTGAGCAATGTCCGTGTAACCTACCTCCGCTATAGGGTGATTTTAATTATTTTTTATGTTGTAACTATTAATTTTAGCGAAAAAATACCAAGCCATTCGGGTGAAGAATTTTGTCCCCAAGAGTTTGGTATTTAAAAAAAAAACGCTATTTGAATAATTGCGGGTTTTAAATGGATTTAGGATGAGCAATGTCCGTTTTACCTACCGCCGCTATAGAGAGTCGCAGGTTGCTTTCTGTTTTACTAGAGCCGACCCTTAATGAGGATTAGATATTCGATGTTGTAATCAGCTTTACACCAGTTACTCGACAGCTACTTGACTTTTCTTATTATAGTTCAACAACTACAACTACACAGAATATCTGTTATCTACAAAGGTTGTACAAGGTAATTTGAAACAAAACGACGCCAGCATTAAGTGAGGGTTAGAAATTATAAGAGGTACAGCATATATCACATATTTGTCAAATTAGTGGTGATTAAACATGACCAATTAAATACATTTTAATAAAATATTCAAGTAGGCCTATGAGTACAAATTTTTTTAGAACATAAATAGGATGAACTAGGACAAAAGCATTGTCTTCACAGAGATGGTTTTACCCAATGAATTTATTGTTGGTTGGCTTTTGATCATTTTAACTAATGAATTGACTTTGGGGAGCTTCTATTAATTTTACTGATGAACTATCAATCGAATGTCATGTGCAATTTAAAAAGAAGACTATAATGCACATATATTTAATAAATTTTAACTAAATAGAAGGATTATGAATTAATTTCAAAACAATTCAAATATAAAGTTTTGAATGATTTTAAAGGAAATTTTTTTGGATCAACCAGTGACCAGAAATAATTTTAGTTTGAGATCACGTTGTGTTAGGCATTAAATGAAAATCCTAAATATATCAAATTTAATTAATTAATAAAAACCCTTAAAAAAAGAATTTCCTCAAAATTCTTAAAACCTTTGTCCTACTGCTGTATGTTGTAAAAAATTTTTTGTAAAGATTTGAAAAAATAATCCACACTGCATTGTGTAATAGTTGTTTTTTAAAGAATCAAATTACACTGAAACCTCGTTTATCCGAAATTGATGGGACCAGACTCTTTCCGGATAAGCAAAACTTCAGATAAACCAATTTTGGCGTTTTTTATCATTATTACGCCTATAGTTTTAAAGAAAATCAAATAATTTGTGGTAGAAAATTACAGAAACAATAAAATTATTTATTTTGTATTACATTTAAAAACTGAACAACTAAAATTGAGATTTTTATAATAAAACAAAATATTTATAGTATTAAAAAAAATTCTAAATTTTGTCAGGATAAACCGAGTTTTCTGATATATGAGGTTTTAGTATATAGTTCAAAACTCACGAGTCAATTTCACTTGACCTTCTTTTTTATATTTTCTTAATAATTTAATTTATGTTAAGAATCTAAATATAATCATAATTTTCTTAAACTTGAAATTTATAAGAATACATTTTCACATGTAATTAATTAACATTTAAAATGTAATAAGATATAAATTAGATTCAGCAACCAATTCCTTGATGATTAGTAGGAGTAAATAAACTTTTCTACAAATAAGTTTGTCACAATTAATCTCAGAAAATATTTTGTTATAACCAAAATAGGAAAACAAAGATATATTTCTCAATGTAAATATTACAAAACATATTCATAGAGAAGGAATTTAAAAAATATACACAAAGTTACGCAAAAGTCTAACGATTTTTATCTGAGTATCTAGTTAAGACAGAAAGGACTCTCAAATAGCACAAACGCAATGAAATCACCATGGTTACATTTAAAAACTCTTTAAACATTTTGTTTTGTGATATTTAGGTACACTTGATTCTGAATTTTTTAACACTTAGTAGATAACCCAGGTCAAAATCTATCAAACGTTGATTGTCTTCCATATTAACGAGAACTGAGATCAAAATATTTGAAACTTTTGAGTATGTCTGTATTTCTTAGTAAAAGACAAAATACAAAAATATACTAACTGAAAGATTTTTTTTTAAATTACACATATGCTTCATTTAAAAGCAAAAGTACTTTACATCATGTTTATTTAAAATTGAAAATAGAAGCAATCTCAAAAAATCAAGTGCAATTTTATATTATGAAATTATCAAAGAAGCTAGAAGCATTTTATCACTGTATAACACCATTTGTTTAAAGATGTTTATAAAAGAGTTATTGCTGTTTCAGATTTGAATAATACCACTACAATAACTACAAACATTTTAAATTTAATCAAGCTAATTACTCTACATCCAACCTAATGTGAGCTTATTAAACAACACTACTTATTGATATTCTCTTACCAAGAGAAGAACAAGAAGGGTTCTGCCACAGTAAGAACTACTTGGAATAAATTGTAATATTAAGTAGTAAATCTATATTTAAGATTAACATTTTTTCGGTCTTTAATCTTAACCTTTACCACAGATCACGTGATGCAAGAACGTTTTAGCATTTAGCATGATAACCTCAGAGGCTGATGTTCATGAACACTTCCATGTTTAAAAAAGACTGAATCATATTAAGCGTGATCAAATATTTTTATATCGAGTACCTGCTACAAATAATTAGAAAAAGATGATTCCTAAAAGGTCATTTACAGTCTAGTTTTATGGAATAACATTAGTGTAATGAAAGTGTTTGACTGAATTAGTCTTGCAAAAATAGTTACTATCTTCATAGTTTTAGGAAGAGAGAAAACAAGAAGAATACTTCCGAGTTTTCCTCTATATTGTACAAAATAAACTCCCAATTAGACATCTGTTTTCTTTGCTTTATAAAGGATAATAATGGAATAAGGGTGTCATTCCGCGATAATTTTAGTAAAACAAGTTGTGAAAGTGTTTTTTAGTTATACTATAACTAAACATCTAAAGATATCAAGACTAAGTTTTGTAATATTCTTTAGTATACACATAATAAAACATTCAAGATAGAATAAAAGGATATACAATGAATGGCAAGTGTTAATATGATCGATTCATTCAAATTAAAGAGTCTTAGAGATTAATATTTTTGTAAAAAATATATTTCCTATTCTATTTTGTTAGTTTAGTTAACTAATCATTAACTTATTAGGCAATAATTCGAGCAGTTTTTGTGGGTCTTTCTTTGTAGTACTTATTGTTCAAAGCTACCTGTGACTTGTCAACGGCACATCATGCCACTCTTGGCTCAACTCAAAGGACTTCTTTCATTCAGTTTACTGTTAGAGTATTATCATTTTTGTTTATTGTACTGTGAGAAATGTTCTTTTCATGTGCACAGCTGCCTTCACTGCCTTCTTCGTTACTTACGTTTTATGACTCAAATAAATTAGTTTTTTTTATGCTTTACTTTTCTTTCATCTATCATTACCAATTTAAAAACCTTTAAGGTGATATATTATATTATAACATGTTCTAAGCATAATGCTTTCATTTATTGTTTTCCTTCCTCATATTGTGCTTATAAAACCATATGACAGTATGAAGGATGGGGAGTAACATAACCAGGAAAAAGCCACCCAATGTTTCAATAGCTGTATTCTAACTTTTGGCAGCCTGAACCATGGTGCATTGAAAAACCGCCTTACCAATTGAGCTTTAAAATCACAACAAAAAAAGTATAAAAAAGTAGACCTAAAATCAACTTTGATCCAGAAAACGATTTCAAAGTAAAATTCACAAACCTTTTTAATTTTAATTGTTTTAGTTCATTGCTAATATTATAATTATGTTTGAACAAATTAACCCACTTCATAAAACGACTACATCAATACTTCTGTACTGTAATCTGCTTAGTAAGGCTCTATCATAGAGATAAATGATAGTGATGTCAGAAAGGTCTAGGCCATTCTAAGTTTAATTGCACAATTTTGTTTTGACATTGACACCTCAGTCCTATCTGATATCAAGGCCATAGGTCATTTTCAATCAGGAGTAAATTTAAACTGCTTTTAATGTATTTATAATTAAAACATTCTGTTGGTATTTCTTCAAATATTTGGACAGAAAATGATCATATTGAAAGTATTACTGATTACTCAAATAATGTAAAAGGTTAAGTAACATTAAATGTTTTGAAATGTTTGAATAGATTAAATAATAAAATGACAAGTTTTCTACACAGTATAAGCTTTTTACGATTTTTAGGCATATATAAAGAGAGTTACCGATGGCTACAACCATGATGGTCTACTATGCCTATGTTTATTAACGGTTCTCTTATGGTATTATATTCTGTGGCGATTCAATAAATAGTATAAAAGAATATTTTTAAAAAATGTTTAGGATAATTTCAATTTAAAATGCTACAACTCTTGTAAACTACATTTTAAAAAGCATGGAATATTGCCCCTGCCCTATAGATTGAATGTATTGTGTTTTATTAAAGCAAACTATTCTAAATTTCTAAAATATTAAACCGAGCATGGATATTCTAAGCTGTAAACATTTGTTCAATTATCCTTTACATAAGGCGACAATGTTTGAGAAAGCACCAAACTGTAGATGTATATAAAAAAATTATGAAATATATAATAAAATTCCCAGTTATTTTAAGCAAATTGAAAAATAAATAAATTTAAAAAGGTGTTAACAACATATCTGTTGGAAAACTGTTTTTATTCAGTTGGGGAGTTTATTTTGCAGAAATGAACGGATTACCTGTGGCATTTTTGGAGGTGTAGTTTCTCTTTAAAAAAATGTTTTAAATAGTATGTATTTTTAAACTTTGGTATTAATTGTAATGTTAAATTTTTTATGTTTGTTATCAAATGTTTGTGTGTTGTAATATTTTGTATTGAATTGGAATGTCATCTGGCATTTGATATTTCTCCTGTATGTGCTGTATTGTGGCAAATCTATATAAATAAAAATGAACTGCTGTTCGTTGGTTAGCGCATCACTCGAGAACGATTGGACCAATTTGGCTATTTTTTGTTTTAAAACGTTCGTATAGTTCATATTAAGTTTTTATGGAAAACATTTTTTTAAAGTTTCCCGTAAAATTTTCAATAATTTCGTTTTTTTATGGAATTTTTATATAAACTCAAGACCATAACTGATGAAAACAGCTGTTCGGATAAAAAACTTAGCAACACATGTTTGTTTACATTCATTACCATAGCAACTTTACTTAGCAAATTTATAACCAGTTTATTATTTTTCAAAACCAACAGCTTTTTAGGTTAGATTGACAAACTAAAAGCAAACACAAATCAACGAAAAATGCTTACTGTATTATAATTCAATTAAAACATCTGTTTTTACACATTATGAATAAAACAGCTGATTTAGATCTAAAACTTAACATAATGGCAAATTTAGAATCAGGTAATTATTCTACACACCTAACAGTTTTTTTTTTACTTTCTCACTGTACTATTATAGTATAGAGAAAGTATGATAGCAAACAAAATCAATGTTGAGATTTTTGTGGAAATATCTGTTTTGGGACCTCTTGAGTCCAAAAAAGTGGTTTTTACAAAATGTCTGTATATACAAAGGAAGAGAGAAAACTATTCGATCGAGTTCGAACAAATTTGCACCAAACATGTCAATTAGGCCTGTCAGGTGCACGAACAAAGTTTTGAAAAACAACCCCCTTTTTGGCCAGAAACCCCCCAAAAAATAAGTTATATTTTTGTATAAAAAAACGGCTCTAACGATTTTAATAAAATTTTGCTTATTTGTACCCCTTAATGTACCCTAGCATATGAAAAAAACCATATCTTTCTAAAAATTCTCGTTTAGCTTATAATAATAACTGATTTTTGCAGTTTTTTTGCCAAAAAGGGGGTTGTTTTTCAAAACCTTTTTCGTGCATCTTTACAGGATTAATTGACATGTTCTATTACAGGTGCAAATTTGTACGAAATCGATCGATTAGTTTTCTCTCTAGCTAATAATAATAATATTTATTAGTTACTCTCCTACTTTAATACAATTATGAAGTGACATCGAATCTGTTTAATAATTTAAATATGTTTGAGAGAAAGTATGTGCCAGTTTCTGGTACCGTTTGGGCGTTTATTTATAAGCAAACAAAAGGCTTACTGTATTATAAAATAAATCGACCACGCAGCTGGACCGCTGACGTGAGTTGAGCAAATTTCCAAAATTAAGTTTATTGCCTATGTTTTAGGGTTTCAACCAACAATTTGGGAAATAGGTCTACTCACGAAGGCATTGAACAGCTGTCTGTGTGTACGCAATATATTAGTAGAATTTGTTTCCTCCTAGTGGTTTCGCGAGTTTGCATCACTTGGCTTTGAACTGGGTACTTTTATGGTATTTTACGTTTTTGTCGATTTTGGGGGAACCAAGCGAGCTATAAGGTCGCGTAAAAAAACAAAATGCGCAGAATAAAATCTTACATTTATATTGTTAGAAAAAACTCTAAAAAAATTTCATTCTCGTAGTAAAAATATCAAAAAATAGTTACTTCCGGTCAAAAAACGTACTTCCGGTAGTTGGATTTTTTTGGCTAACGAACTCGTCCGAGCCACATAGACAACCAACACGTGTACCAAATTAGTACCAAATTGGACTTAAAATGCGGCCGCTAGAGTGCGAACACATATATATACAGGGTGTATCAGTAAGAAACGGAAAGAATTGCAGGACGTGTTCTACTGGTGAAAATAATGAAAAAAGTTCCTATAAACATAGGTCCGAAAACGCTTCGTTTTCCAGATATCCGCCATTTTGTTTTTTGTACAAAATAATTCATATCTAGAGAACGGTTTTACTGATTGAGTTCAAACATGGCATGAAGTTTAAGCTGTCAATGATATACCTCAAAAAAAAAATAAACGATTAAATCCAATCATGCGTTTCAAAATGGAGGCTGTTTGAAAATTTCAAACCTAAATTACTCCAAAACCGTACATTTTAACGAAAAATGTCAAGACACCTTTTTTGTAGCCCTTTTGATTACCTATTGGATGGTGTAACTGTCAAAACAATCGGATGAAGGATAACAGTTAAGTTATGTGTACTAATTGGTTTGTTCAACTCGGCATCCTATACAAACACAGTAAATACTACAATATTGTATGGACATTTGTTGTCATTACCTTTTAACTTAGCTATTATCCTTCATCCGATTGTTTTGACAGTTACACCATCCGATAGGGAATCAAAAGGGCCACAAAAAAGGTGTCTTGACATTTTTCGTTAAAATTTACGGTTTTGGAGTAATTTAGGTTTGAAATTTTCAAACAGCCTCCATTTTGAAACGCATGATTGGATTTAATCGTTTATTTTTTTTGAGGTATATCATTGACAGCTTAAACTTCATGCCAAGTTTGAACTCAATCAGTAAAACCGTTCTCTAGATATGAATTATTTTGTACAAAAAACAAAATGGCGGATATCTGGAAAACGAAGCGTTTTCGGACCTATGTTTATAGGAACTTTTTTCATTATTTTCACCAGTAGAACACGTCCTGCAATTCTTTCCGTTTCTTCCTGATACACCCTGTATATGAATTTTTTTGACACCCCAAAACGTGTTCTGGGGACCATGATCGGTGCTCATTTGCTACTCCCTACCTTGGGTCTCACCATAAGAGCAACTGCACTAGCTCATTTTTCCTATGGAAATTCGCTAATAAAGGCTGAACAGACAATATCAGAGTATACAATAGTCCGTTTGCATTGGCTTTCCCATGGGGGGGAGGGGTTGGTGAGGGAAGTGAGAAGGGGCGAAGCCACTAGTAAATAGATAATACTCTGAGAGATTTTTTTTTAAATTGGGAGAGTTCGCTTCTCAACTTTCTGTACTACACTCCAGCAGGAGAATGCCATTCATCAATCAATCAATCTTGGAAACATATAAGTTGTAGTTTATATACAAAAATGTTAAATAAGTGTTCTGGTATGATGACTTTTTGACCAAGCCATAACAAAGACCACATACCAAAGTTCATCCAATCTAGCTCATTTAATTTTTGAGTTTTATTACACACATAAGGACAAAGACATAATTCCAAAAACTTTTCAGGCTTATTGAGGTCTTGATATTTATCACAATTTGTCCATGACAACAATACTCTATGTAGGCCTATATTTAGTGTACAAAAAAGTAATAAATAATACAAAAGTAATTTCAGAAAATTGTATACATGTTTTATAGGTTTATTTTTTTATCCGTTGATGCATAATTTAACATTATAATTAATATTAAGATATACATTGTTTTGATATAGTATTGTAAAAAAATATATTTTACTGTTTTAGAGAAATTGTCATATTATTCAACTTTCTTGTATGTTTCAAAGGATTATACAGAGATAATTTTATATCTAGCCTTATGGCTATTTTTAGCTTCTTTACTTCCAGAAGAATGTAACTTATGACTAACAGAAAGCAAGGAACTGTATTGCACTAGACTCTTCAAGAAACTATATTTAGTCATTTTTCAAGGCCATCGCCTCATTGAAATTGCTGTCTACTCTTTTACTTTATACAAAAAGAAATGCAGCTATAAAAAGCGTTAATATTTATATAAATAATGCATACAGACTAAATTATATAAATCGCCTGAATTTAAAGACGAAAAATTTACTTTTGCTAAACTGTACACTCAACATATTTCAAATTGTCACACACTCTATAGTGACAGTCTTGTAGTGAATCTTAAACAGTAGGCCTACAATGTGTAAAGCTTGGTATACAGTATTATTATGCTGTGTGAAACAACCTTATGAAAAATTCAAACCATAACATATTTTTTCAGACATTCGTTCAAAAATAGCCTTTATATTCGCAACATAATTTTTTGGAATTAATTCCTAAAAAATTCTTTATTAGGTTTCAATGAAACTTTGCATGGTTAGTGTACAGAGTCCACATATTTAATATGCAGTTAGTATTTAATGTTTTTTTTTTTACATATGACTCTCTAGGATGTAGCTCCACCCTACTTTGTCAAGAAACACAATGTACAGTACCAGTACTTAGATAGTAAACTTTTAAAAAAATTACTAAATACTCATATTTTATTACCTACAACTTCTTTTACTTACTTAGTTTTGCAATCTTACAAAATATTCACAATCATTTTTAAAACAAAAAAATTATGAGAACGTATAATTCCGATGGCTACTCAAATAGTGAAATAAGAATAGTGTCAATTTGTAATTAATTAAAAATCTAAAATAACAGTTGACAGATTTCTGTAATTAATGTAGTAATGAATCAAAATAACTCAACAATCGGCTTGTGATAACAAATACAACTACCCCACTTAAAAAAAACATATTTCTTAATATAGTCGAATGTGAATAAAATAAAATTGTATAATATAGTATTGGGTGTCACATTCTACTTATATCACCATCTTTGTTGAGAGCTCAATAGTGAAATTTGACATAATGTACATTAAAATATTTCCCATTCATGGTTTTCAGTTTAAATCTCACAATTATAAGAAATAAATTAGGCAAGTTTTATACCTGTTTAACCCTTGGGCAACCTGTTTAAATACAGTATTTTTATCAGTTAAGTAACATAATAGCAAGGTCTAAACAGTGAACAACCAATTATTTCAATACGTTTATATTTCTAAACAATTTTTAACACTTCCATGAATGTGCATTTTAATTAATGACAGTTAGCACCTTTATCCTTCTTTTTAAGTTGTAAGTTCAAGAGAATGTTCTTACACAGTAGCATTGATGAGACATATCAATAACAGTGTTAGGCCTAAGATTTTACTATCTAAATACTTTTCACACGTTTTTCATAATAAAATAATACACAACTCTTCATGTGTAAACTGAAGTAATAGGACCGTTAGATGTCAAATAATTAAGAAACTAAAGATAAACGATCATTAGTTAGTTCACATTGACACAAACATGTTCTCTGAAATAATTTAGGAGCTGTCAATTTAAAAACAATCAATCATTGGTCATTTCACAGCAGTAAAATCTTAAGATTTGTAGTGAAGTAAATATTAATTGCAATAATTTGTTACTGATATCACAACTAATAATTTGATTTGTTACCACAACATACGTATTCATTAATAAGAGATAAGATATGAACAATCGTCACACAACAACATCAAACTGGGAGAAAATTAATACAAAATATTTACAAAAATATGTTATAATTTTAAATAATACAACAACCGCACTTGATCCAAAAACTCCATAATACATAAAAGAATTTACAAACTACCATTTAGGTGATAACTATTAATTTTATTACTATTTTATATGGTACGGTAACCAAATTGAAATCGGGTAATGTTAGCTAAATAACTATGAATTTTATTAATTTATATTCTTCCATCAAAGATCAATTAATAATATGTATATATACATTTCACGTATTAGTTTTAATATGTTTATCAGAAAGTAAAATTGTTTAAATTATTTTTGGAATTATAAGTTATTTATACAAATTTTAACACTTCATCAGTTTTGAAACTGTTTGCAGCGAGAATTCCCTATGTTCACTACAAAGCTGAGTAAATAGACATAACTGCCACTATAAAAATTCTAACAAAAGTTATGAATTTATCTGTAGAGAAAATAAAAATTGTAATTTTGATACTTTTAGAAATTGTTTTAGAAATTTTCAAACTGATTCATACTTAGCAATTCAGTTTTAGCCCTGCAAACTAATAAACTTAATTAATTCTTTCCAAAAATGTTTTATTTTAATAATATCAAATAATTTTTTTCTATTATTTGGAAATAAACTTATGGTATTCTTTTTGAAGTAAAAAACCCTTAGCAATTTGGCACTATCATTTTTAAATTTGTTGAAATTTACAAAAAATTTAGTTATTTTGTACTCTAAATATCCAACAAAAAGAGTGTTAATACATTTTGTTTCCGTCTTTTATTGCCCTAAACAGACTAAGTTCTTATATACAAATAAAGTTATATAAAAATCATTTTGAAATAAAACATATCAAATAAAAATTCATTTTATATTTGTTTGTTAAAACTTTTGTTGTTGTTGTTGTTGTTGTTGAAATAATAGGTTTATCCAACCATTGTTTATCTCACTCGATAGTAGGTAGGCACTTTACTGTTAAAGTTTGAGTAAACAACAGAATCTAAACATGTATTCTATAACAGAAGGTTATCATTGAAAATTTTATCAAGGTTTTATATAATATTTTGTTACTGTTGTGAATTGGGACCAAAACTACTATAGTCTCTGTTATTCTTAAGGATCAGGCTTTGTTTCAGCGATTTAATAAAGCTTCAGCAATTACATTTTTCAAATAAATGAAGTACGACAGAGTGCTATTACTCTAAACTAATTTAACATTCTATATACAAAAAATTGTTTAATAAATTATATTTGAACTTCGAACAGTAATTGCTAACATTATGCACATAAAAACCAGCATGTTTGTTACTTTTTAAGGTGAAAGTACAGGTTACTATTGCCTGAAAATCAACTTTTTTTAAAATTCAAACTACAAAAATATTTATGGTCTATACACAGATTGGAACCAGGGACTTGCAACTTCAGTCTGGACGCAAATACATCATAGAATATAATAATACAATTAAAAGTATAAATTAATAAGTTGTAAATGGTGTCCAAACATCTGATTGTTGTCTTAATTTCAAAACAGAATCATCTTAATTTATCTGCAAAAGTTAAATCATTTCTTAACATTTTTATGTTAAAGGCCGTTATTATTCACAAATTTCTAGCTATCGAACTTATGTCTGACAGACAGGTAACAATAGTGTTAAAAAAGTACCAACATTAAAATTAAGCTGATTCTTGTTAAAGACAGTGGTAACTCTTAAGTTGAAAAGTAATATTATAGTAACAAAACAAGACTGCAACCTCTACTCCTCATAGAAATCGGGCATTATAAGTCTAACATCAGCCCCTCATAGTCAGTCCACAGATTGGGGGATTACCATAATAACCACTTTAAAAAAATCTAAGCTTTTCGCTAATGGCAATATTTGACTCGATAATCAATACTCAGTTTTAGCTTAAAATGTTCAGTGATTGTTAACATATGCTTTATTTTAATATTACCTTACTACAGTAAGATTAGCTTTTAATAACATAATATTTTTAACAACGACCTTACAGCCATATATGTTAGATTAACATACCTAACATATTAAACATACGCACAGCTACATGTGTACATAAACACCCAATTATATCAAAATAACCATTAAGTAAAATACACTCTAGGCATACACATTACAGGAAATATACGTATACACCTTCACACAGTTATATATAGAATCAAAATAAATGATCAATAAAATTTGACTTTTTTGTATTATATCATCTGTATTGTCCTTTCTAACACATTAACACTATAATTACACCTTTATAAGCATACACACACCATTATAAATAGATTTATACCCACTTCACCCAATTATAATAAAATTATAATATCTAAATAAATATTAAGTAAAACAAAATTTTTGTATAAGATTCCATCTGTAAAAATGGAATGCATGGCAATGCATTCTGAAAAAATTTACAAAGAGTTGTCCAATCCCTACCATTAATAAATTCCTCAAACTGTGGCTTAGATAATACCTTTCGATGGAAAAATGGCTTTCAAAACTCTGCTAATATCGAACATCCTGCTATAAAGTGAAAAATATCTTCCTTTACTCCCATATTTCACAAAAAACATATAAAATTTCCTTCACGAACCCATAGTTTATAATTTTAAAAGATTAATTCTGCTTTAATCTTAAATATCCATTCTATTTCCCTCATTGTAAATACCCCTCGCCACCCAAATTTAAATTTGCATAAAAATTCTGTAGTACTTTCCCTCCTTTTCTGAACAATAAGACATTTTCTGTTTGTTTCGTTTTAACTTTCCTAATATTAATAGACTTAATTCCAGTGAATTCCAAAATTGTAAACTTTTTCAAAAAGCTACTCCATATTTTTCTCCTAATTGTTTACATTGTCTGTACCAAGAATCAGCTTGGGCCAATCGCTCAGCCAGTATTTTGGGTAGTTTATTATCTCACATACCAAATACCTTAAATAAATATTTAATATGGAGCTTTAATGTAAATAAATACAACTTATCCAGTCCTGTTTGAATGTACACCTTATAAAAGATTGTTAACAATACTTAAATATTAATAAATACCATATAATATCTATGTCAAATTCTTGATTTAAAATAATATTTTATTTTATAAATTGAATAGCTGTACCCGCGACTTTATCCATGTGAAAATTGGGCTGAAAAAATACTTTGAGTAAACATTGTAAACTTGACACAAGCTACATATTTCCGAGAAATGTTTTTTGCATTTTTGACCCCTTAGAACGCGTCGGAGAAAAAAAGTCATTTATGAAAGTTCTGTAGTAGAGAATTAAATTTCCAATCGCCAAGGTGGTCTCAGATTTTTCCTAAACCCTACCATTAAAAAGCTGCAGCTGTAAAAAAAGTCGATAAACCAAAAAGCTTTTTAAAAATGAAAATTTGTATGTTATAACTCCTAAACTATGAAACCTACAGAATCGGCTCAGTAACCATTTGAAAGAACTCGGTGAGCTGAATCCAATATAGGTCCTACCAGTCTAAAGTTATAAGCAGAAACGTGACCAAATATAGTCATCTTTGGTCACTAATGACGTCAAAAATTGTTTAGGAATGGACTTTTTTAAATGTGGATTTCTCCTTACCGAAGAAATGCTTCGTCTGATGGCTCAACTCCAGCTTTATGCGTTGAGAACAGTTGATGCCATCACAGAAAGACACAATTTTATTTTATAAAGAGATAGAGATAAGTAATGAATACATTTTTTAAGTACCTAAGAATTATGTGTTCCTTCTAACAATTTTAAAACTTTCAAAACTGTTCGATTTTTTTTTAAATCGGAAAGCAAAGAAAGTATTTTACTTACAGAAACATAATTGGAAAAATTAGTTGCATTTTTATATTGGAAACCATCTTTCAGATGTGTGGTAACCCACACTAAAATAATTTAAAATTCTCATCATTAATTTTCATCATTCAATCATTCAATTTTCAGTAGATTTTCTTTAAATTTTATGTTCGGAAAGGAGTTGTAGAATTCGCAAACATGACTTTAAAATGGTGGTAGAAGTTTGGGCTGTAAATATGATAAGCATATATAATTAATGCAAAGTAAAATTTTATGCTTACTTTTTAAAAGTTCATACTATTAATTGTTAGGTTTACATGATAAAGAACAATTTGTAGGTACATAGGCAACTTTGTTAGTGATGTATTGATTTGAATAATAAGCATACTGATCGCTAATAAAATGCAATGATCCAAACATCAGAAGAAAATGTTAACACGAATTTATACCATGAACGTGTATTCTAGCTGTTGGAATACATGAACTGCATTTTGTTGTTAACTTTGTACAGTCATTAATAACACGTATTTTTAATGTCTATCTATAGGAAATGAGAGGATGCCAGAAAATATAGTAGGCTTACTCGTTGGAAAGTTTAAGGAAAATAAACATTTATGAAATGCTTGTGTTACATGAAAGGCTAAACAAAATAAAGAAATATAGATATGAAGAATGATACTGACATTCCACAGGATAGTGGCATTTCGAAAAACAAATGTGGCTGATGACCTTGAACAAATAATAAAAATCTCTTAGAAATGAATCGGTAAAATAAGGAAATGGTACTACAATAAAATTAGGCCAAAAAATTGCTAATACAAGTAGCGTATACACAGTTTTCTAAATTTAAGCTTTCCTAGCAACCTTCGATGCATTGGAATAAATTAGATATTCGAAATCTTTAGCAATCTTGTAAACAAATATTTCTAAACCAACATCTGTATTTCATTAAAAAAAATTATGTGTAAGTTCATGATAAAATATACCCTTCATCTTCGTCTGCCATTACCTTCAACGACTGCATCGTAGGTTTGCATTAGTAACTTACATAAAAAAACATCATCTACACCTCAAGTTCTCGCAAAAAATGTTAGCTTACATTAAATTAGTGTAGACATCTAAACTAATTTTGTTTTACAAACCATCCTTAGCTAACGCTTTTTGCGAGTACATTGAATATTGTTAGCTAAAACTATTCCTAACGATGTGAACCCGGAGAGATAAGATTTGTTCTTCAGGGTCTGCTCCAGAAAACGAGAAAGCAACCGGAAAAGAAAGCGCTTCTCTCTATAGCCGTATCTAAACAGTGCAATTTCTTGCAGCTTTTCATTTTTCAGCGCTTTGACATTGCCTCGTTTCAAACCACTTTATAAAACCATCTTTAGTAATTGAGTGCTGAAAAAAAAAATTAATATTCTTTATAAAATTGCGGATCCGGCTGGCTTGCGTTTCACTTTTAATTATACATTTTTTATTGTGAAAAGAAAAAAGTTCAAACTTGGTACTTCAAAAATGTCAATTACTTGACAAATGAAAAAAATTTAAAACAATGTGAAACACAAAGCGGATGCTTATTGTGACTGTGCTGAAAATGAGACCTTGCAAACAATTTTATGATAAAAAATAAACGAAATAAATGGTTTGAAATTTAACATTGCTCTTATGGGATAAAAATTCAAGATGGCCGCTCTAGCCAGTCGGCTCTAAGGGTCGGCTCTAGCTGTCGGCCATGTTGGCTGTCACTCCATAACACCAATGTTAACGAATAATGAATAGAGAATAAATCATACAATCTGAGACTCACAATGTTATAAAGCATTACGCTTAATTCTGTAAATTAAAACACACCACTTATACCCTTTTCTACAGATGAGATTTGTTGCCAAATTAAAAGTAAGAATAAGGGAGAACGGACGTCTACTTCCTGCGGAATGATCGTTTAACGCGCCAGTTTGACATTTTAGTAGTATTATCTTTTATTTATGCCTAAATTAAGTAACAACCATCAAACATTTTCTATGGCACAATTAGAAAGGTTGAATTAAGTTTCGGCAGCAAAGGGAGTGTGTCCTTCACACTGTTACTGAGATTTCTCAGTAAGTCAAGCTTCAAGGTTCGCTTCGACAACGCCTTTCCTCAAGGCGTACTTTCTCCACCTTTCAAACCTTGAGACATTTAATGCTGTTGAAAACAATAGTCAGGTGGCATTTAGTCCCACAATATAATATCATAATTATAATACTAACCTCACTAAACGAATTATTTGAATTTACACTTGGAATGCAAATTTAAAATGCTGTACACAGAGCACTGGGACCCAAATTCTCAAACTATTAAAAATGACATAAATTGAAATAAAATTACTTTCAAAAGGAATTCTTTTAATTACAACACAAGTGATCACTCTGACCTAACTCACGTAAAATGTAGGCGAAATTTTTAATTGTATTGTTCATGGATTTAATCACATGAAATTAATTTTCTAAACTATCAGAATGCTAATTATGATTACATTTTTAATCAATTGTCTACTCGGCATGGAATGAACTGTTTCGTAATGGACTCAAATTTATTTACTAGACTAGTAAGCCCCTGTGAAAAATCACCGCAGATTAATTAGATACACATCAGAAAAACATAATTTTAAAAAATACTAGGCCTATTTAAGAACAACAGACTTTATCAGGCCTACCTAACTATACCAGAAGGGGATTTTTAACTCGGTAAATGTGTACAATTTTATTATAAAGATTATAAAACTGTAGGCCTATTTGTTAAACATTTTTATTTACATACATTATTATATAGTTAAAAAAAGATCAAAATGTTATCGTTTAATTGCTTTTTATTGTTTTATATTGACAGATCAAATGATTTAGAAGTTATTAATAGATTAGAGAAGAAATTAATAATCGAATATGTACGAAGACGTACGAATGTTTCCGAATTTAAACGAATCCGTACCTCTTCTTTAAATTTGTATAAACTAATATATTGATGATAAAAGGTTATTTATGTAGAGTTAAGCAAATCTTACCTCAAAGCAAATCGTATAACGTATTATAGCATACATTAGGTCTATAATACATAATATTTAAAAAATCAACTTCACAAGAAATTATAATGATTGAAGTTGTAAACATAACCTTAAAGACAAAGTATAATCTACATACGTATGTAAGTACGGACGTACACTTCCTTGCTTTTATAGGAGTTGATGGTGTGAAGAGAAGTTAATTTTTCTTTTACCACGCTATTTTAAGACAAAAGTAACGATTATAACATGTACATATAAAATTAACGTTGAAAATAAATTGATGAAACTAAACCTCATAACTTTAAGTGAGTAAAAACGAACTAAATTAAATTATGCATCAAATAACAAAGTTAAAACAGAAACAACAAAATACAACACACTACAGTTGTATTTGTACTGCAGTATGAAAATGATGAAATACAAGAAATTAAAAATAAAAATACTTTCAAGGCTGTTAAGAAGCTTTAACGACAAATAGATTTAAACTCTACAAGTAAAAAACGCATTACTTTCTTTATATAAAAAATAAGTAATCGAGAACTGTTGGGATGCCACATAAATGTTTTTATAACATCTCAAACTCATCATCTTGTACATTAAATAAGTGCTAAACATATTTAATGAAGACTTAGTAGAAAGCATTTAATTTAAAACAGAAAGTAACAAAAGATACACACACGTGTGTTTCTTTCTTTTTATAATAAAAACCCGACTAAGATCATTACGTTTTAAAGAAAGTGTCAGGGCAATAAACGTCTGACGTAAATTTTTTGTTTCGTTAGAAAACTTGAACACAATCCGGTTAGCATTTATTCTAGCTTGGCTGGTTTAGTCAATTCAAAATAATCACGATGGTAAACATTTATTACATACGTACGGCAACTGGTTTATAAATTGAAACATACGCATATAACGTGATTATCAGGGTTATCACTTATATAAACTGTGTATAAAAAATGCACACTGTAAATGCACATGTAAAAAATATATGATACTGAAAAAGAATATGATATATTACAATTTCAATTCAAAGCATAAAATAAGAAAAATACCTATTTTATCTAATTTCCAAACAGCATGCATCAATATAGTGGAATAAATATGTACTCATTTACTGGTCAAAGCTATAAACACGTGATTTGAAAGTCTTTAATTTTGATTTAATTAACTTCAAAAGATTGTACGGAGTTTTAAAGCTAAACATTTTTTAGCAAATGCTGGAGGACTTTATATTCAAACAAAAACATAATTACACATAATTAAATTAAGTAAGTTTTGCTTGTAGTGGAAAATAATAAAATTACACACCCTGCTCATTTCTATGTACGATTTTCATAATCCATTTTCCCTTAACCTAATAGAAAATAAAACTTTACTGGAGAATAGAAAGCGGAATGTATGATTTTATCTATATATATATATATATATATAAAATCTAAATACCACTGACTCACTGATGATCAGTACATCTCAAAAACGACAAAACATATTAACTTGAGACTTGACATAGTGGTTCCCCTTATGCTTTAGATGTGCAATAAGACGGGATTTTAAAATATTTTGCGTTTAAGGTTATTAAAACGTAAAAAGCGTTAGAAACATAGAAAAAATCCAAATACCAGTGACTGGCTGATGAACACTATTTCTCAAAAACTAAAAAACGTATTAACTTGAGACTTAAAATAGTGGTTCCCCTTATACTCTAGATGTGCAATAAGACGGGATTTTAAAATATTTTGCGTTTAAGGTTATTAAAAAGTAAAAAGTGTTAGAAATATAGATAAAAGCCAAATGCCACTGACTCACTATTCATCACTATTTCTCACAAATGACAAAACGTATTAACTTAGAACTTAACATAGAGGTCCCCCTTATGCTCTAGACGTGCAATAAGACGGGGTTTTAAAATATTTTGCGTTTAAGGTTATCTATATATATATATAATAGAAATACCACTGACTCACTGATGTTCACTACATCTCAAAAACGACAAAACATATTAATTTGAGACTTAACATAGTGGTTCCCCTTATGCTTTAGATGTGCAATAAGACGGGATTTTAAAATATTTTGCGTTTAAGGTTATTAAAACGTAAAAAACGTTAGAAATATAGATAAAAGCCAAATGCCAATGACTCACTATTCATCACTATTTCTCACAAATGACAAAACGTATTAACTTAGAACTTAACATAGTGGTCCCCCTTATGCTCTAGACGTGCAATAAGACGGGGTTTTAAAATATTTTGCGTTTAAGGTTATCCATATATATAAAATCGAAATACCACTGACTCACTGATGATCACTACATCTCAAAAACGACAAAACATAGTATAACTTTTTATAACTTGAGACTTAACATAGTGGTTCCCCTTATGCTTTAGATGTGCAATAAGATGGGATTATAAAATATTTTGAGTTTAAGGTTATTAAAACGTAAAAAGCGTTAGACACGTAGAACAAATCCAAATACCACTGACTGGCTGATGATCCCTATTTCTCAAAACTTACCAAACAAACGTAGTAAGTTGAGACTTAAAATAGTGGTTCCCCTTATACTCTAGATGTGCAATAAGACGGGATTTTAAAATATTTTGCGTTTAAGGTTATTAAAAAGTAACAAGCGTTAGAAAGGAGGTTCTTTAAATAAGCATATAAAATGGCTGTCCTTCGACAGGGATTAATAAAACTAAATAAGAATATTTTATACGCTTAAGCTAAGAAAGTAGTACATAGTGTAAATAGCGTATTAACAAAGAGTATACGTGATGCCTTTGAAATTGATATTTTTTGTTATCGAGCTTAATCCGTAGCGAAGCACTGGCACCCAGCTAGTACTCAAATAAAAATAAAGTTGACTTTTATCTACTACTTACGCAACACGTATTATTAATGAATTTACCTTATGGAGCAAGAGTTGGCGAAAATTGTCTATCAAATTGTCATTTTGAAAACGCCTCCTGAAATGTTTATCGAGAACTTATTTTAACTATACATTATCCAATTTTGTCATTTTGAAAACGTCTCGAGAAATTATGTTGAAGAATTATTAGAAAACTATAGCCTACAGACTCGGTTTAAAAAAAGTAAGAAATATTCAAACTTCTTCCTTAAATTGAACCATCATGATTCATCATAAAGATATAAAATGCTTTTAATATTAATTTGATTGACATCTTAAATATCCCTTCGCTGCTGCGATTTCACTGGTGGTGAAATTAAAATGTATACAGATAACAAATGTTTACTTCTGGTTAAAAGTAGTGGTTATCGCTCTCGCATCGTATGCATAGAGTACCGTGATCGATTTCCAACGACAACCGGATTTTCAATGCAGTGGAAAGTAAAAAATACTTATTGTTGGAGTCACGTGAAAATAATATTTATATATTGTGTTTATATTAACTAAGCAATAACATAAAAATACATTTTTACGAAATATTATCTTATTTAAACAAGCAATTCTTGTATATTTGTTTATAAATTTATTTCTGGTATCTCGCTAACGACTCTAACGATTTTGATGAAAATTTTCATTTAGGGGATTTTTGATATCAGGAATCGAATGCGCTAGGTCATTATGTCTGCAAAAATGCGCATAAACTCGGAAAAATGCGCATAAAATTTAAACTATTAACTTCTTTATATACCACCTTTGAAGTCACTAAGTATAAATAGGCGAATAGATATACATTATAGATACAAACATAAAACATTAACAATGTATCAGGTGGTATAATTTTCTAATTTTTTATTTAAATAAACAGTTCATATGTACGTAAGATCGAAAAATATACATATTTATTCAGTATGCGATTCGTATTTACATACATTTTCCTAAAAAAAACAATAGATAAAAAAAAAATACTGAGCGATGCTCGGTCGCCCAGGTAATGTTCAACTAATTTTGAAAAGTAAACTAGAGGGTTACGTTGTCTGCTCGCTCACGGCAAATGCAATAGATTATTGTATATTCTGATATTTTCACGGAAATGACAATTGATTAGGACAGAGGCACTTGGACCGGGACAGAGTGTGGGGAGGAAGCACGCCAATGATTACATAGTATAAAACCTAGATAGACTATGTAATGGGATGGCGATTTAACTTTCCAATGCTGTAATTCCCGTTGTCGTATCTTAGATTTATTTAGAAAATATTTCTAAAAGATTGATTTAGAAAACTGAGTAAAATTACAGAATCTATTTTTTCAAAGGAAATGAAAGATGGTCTAGCCTATAGGTCTAATACTGATACTGTATTCTGACAATAGATTCATTTTTGTAGGCTTTGTTCCACGGATACAGACCCAAAAAAATACAAACTGTACGTACAAAAAAATATGTGTGTAGATATTGTTTATCTGTGGCTAAACATATTATTTCTTTATTATATCAAACATTCCTGCCATTCACGTAAAAACTCTTGACCCTACTGCGAATGCATCAATAATAATCTGTTTGTATTTGCTTCACTGTGAGTTGTTTAAGCCTAGTCTCTAGTCTTTTAAAATATACAAATAGCTCAAATATGTAATAAAAATATTTAAATTTGTTTCAAAACTTTGTTCTAAAATTCGACTTTATGTAGCCATTACATGACCTGCCATGGTTTAAAAGTAGAACATGAAAAATCAAATGAATGTGACAAGTGAAAGTTAAGAGAAGGGCCTAATCCAACACTTAATTTCAATGCCATTTTATACAAGAAGTTTGAATGCATGATATGTGGTCAACCAGGGTGGAATACAATCGGCGAAGTATTTTCAAAAACTGACAAAAAGCCCGACCGCGTGTTACAAAAAATAAACGTAATCTGAGTTTACTCTAGGAACCAGGGCAGCGGCGGCAGGATCAAGTTGCTTAACTTCGTTGTCGATGTAGGAGCGTTACAAAGGACGTGACACTCATTCCTTTGCACCGAAGACAGTTGGAGTTGGCTCACTCGATCGATCGAACAGCCTATGAAGTGATTCTCTACTGGACTAAAGTCTGGCTAACAGCGCTCGCATAACATGGCCCTTAAGGCACTTGAAGTAGTGGACAAGAACTACCATGGTTCATAAAATGTTGATTGGATTGGCGCTCTTATGTACTTTACGACATACCCACTGAACCCAATCGAGTGATTGAAAGATTCGAAAAATCAGGAAGAAACCATAGACTTACTCTATACCGTTAGGCCTACAAACACACAAAATAAATTTAACTTTAAATGTTATTTTAAGATAAAAAATTACTTGTTAATTTATAGTTAGTATCAATCTTGTTTCTTTGAAATAAAAGTTGTAAAGTTTTTCTATTAGTACTCACTAAACATCTGTAGTCCTGTGCAAATAATTAAAAAGTTTTCTATTTATCAATTGCTATACAAAATCTGAATAGTAAGATTTAAAACGATTCTTCTTAAGACTATTTGCATCTGTGGAGTTTTAAATAAGCATATCATACAAAATCTTGTAAAAAAAACACAAAATACTTAAGACAAATTTTAACCTGAAAATGCTCCCAAATTGGTTTGAAGTAACCAAATTTTTAGTTTAATAATTTCGAACTACATATTCTCTAAGCCCCCCCCCCCCCCCCCAAAAAAAAAGAAAGTTCCCCTCCCCAAATTATGCGGATATTTGATTGCGGGTTGCTGGAGCAGAGAAGGAGAGATCTTTTCGAAGTCCAGCAACCAAGGGACGAAGAAGACACGTACAGATCCCGGCGCATGCTAACCATACTAAACACATCAGTACTCCAGTCGGGTAGATAAACCAGTTCCATAATGCTCAAAGTTTATGCTTTTCAACTTATAGCTGAGGTCTTTTTTAACATATTATAATTACCTTGAGATGTTAATAAAGCTTAAAATCAATCTCAGTTCGTTGAAAGGATGAGTTACAATAAAAAGTAGGAAAATATTTGTTGTCTCCACTTACGCCCTTCCCAAACACCCCTCGCCCATCACGCCAGGGCAAGACCAAGTACCAGCATTCGCGCCGAGATCTGTAGGTCTTACAAAAGGTACATAGAGCCAAGGGCGGTACATAGAGTAAGATTAATGAAATAATTATAAAGATCAACGCTCATTTTTGTGTGCTTCCTAAGCCACTGAGTCGAATTTTAGTAAGTCAGCTGACCTCTAGTTCCGCCACACCTGATGCTAATCGAACTATTCTAATTTTTGTTTTAAGAAAATAGAGACAAACTAAATTCATAATTTTTAAAAGGAAAGGACGAAAACTAAACCCCAATAGTTTTTAATATTTACTACAATGATATCATTACACAAACGTTTCAACGTCAATGTCGCCAACTTCAGAGATGCATGAGCTACAATAAAACAATATTAATGATTCATTTGGACGTGTTTAAGTTTTATTCCAATTTAATAGTTACAAATTACAGATTCACTGTAATAAATACTGTTGGTACAATAGAATTGTTCGACATGTTGCCCTGATTCTATATTTAATTCAATCAATATAGCAAAGAATATATCAATCTACATTCTTCAAAAACTAGCAAGACGTATCGATCCTATATGTAAAGAAATGACTTCGTAAAGATTCTAAGAAATTAAATATCTCGTATTATCTCATTCTTTATTTACCGAAAATGTCAACAGTTTAATAAAAAGTAAATTTACACTGAGCAGCAAACATTGCCAGAAGGTTAAGCCTACATCACAGAGATTGGCTAGTATAGAAACCTTTCGAAAACGAATATGAAAACAAGATACTTTATTTAGTACTTTATAATCAGAGTTTTTGTACCTAATTTAAATTAGGTTTTTATTCTAACAACGATAATTTGACACATTATAATAGACCTTCGCCAAGCTTGTTTTCCCTCATAACTAAACGTGTTTAATTAACGACGAATACTTTTTGTTTCTTATTGCGTCAGCCTACTTCATAATACGTAAACTTTGCTTAACAATTAAGTTTTTGTAGTGACTCGACTAACTGGTTTTGTGTGCTATTTACGAGCGAAAAATAGAACTCAAAATACGTCCGTGATAATTACACCTACTTACCAACACGTGTCTAAAGCAAATATTTATTTTTTGTAAAACAATTACAACCATAAAATCATCTGCGTTGACAATTTAAAATACAGTACTTCCATCGTTATAAGGACAGTAGGGTAGACCGGGGAATGTGGTACAGGGGCAAATTTACACAATGATCATAGTTCACAAACCGATGGTCGCAGCGCAGCACTTGTCACGTCAGATGATTCCCCGAGACCGCCATTAGAATTGACGGCAGTCTGCAGTCAGTGTAACAAATAACAACCAAGATAGAGCAGATTTACGGATTTTCTGGTGAGTAAATTTTTACTCCATTATATCGACATTATTAGTAACTATACCATTTTAATGTTTACAATTTATTATAGTTAATCCTAGTAGACTGTTGTTTTGTGGTTATTTTAAGATATTCACTTGAATACGTAACTCACAAACAAAGCTTGTAGGTTTCGTTTTGTCGAAACATGGCGAAGGGGCATGTTTGCACATTCTTCAAATCGTGTAAACGTGCCCCGTACGTTTTTATATCATTTGTTAACACTTTCTAATGAGTACATGCATATTTTGTCTAGGTAAACAAAGGTGCGAACATACAAAAGAAGAACCAAAGATCCTCTATGGATCCAAACTTAATGAAGATGGCAGTAGAAGAGGTTAGAAATGGGCAATCTCCAAGAAATGTCGCTGAAGCGGTTGGTTTAATTTCTAGACTCTTGCTAAATACTGTAAAAAGTATCAGCAACCCGAAGTTCCTAATAAGGTCCCTAAGTTCCATTATTACCTGAGGAGACTTTTATGCTGGAAATAGAACAAGTTGAAAACTTTGGAAAGGAGCCAAGACCTTTCCTGTTAGTATGTGCATGAGATGAAATATGTGTGACCAAAGAGGGAATTAGTCATCCTTCTGACTGTGTAGTAGGCTGTTAGCTTGTCTAAACTAATTCACTACTTTTTTTATAACAAAGTAAAGAAAGTAATGTGTTTCTTTCATTGTGTTTCCCAGAGTAAAGTATCAGCCACGTTTTATAAGTAACAGCCCTGTTGACTGTGAAGCAGTCGGTGTGGATGGTCGAGAAACATTTTGTGAACTATGTTAAACACTTTGTTCATCATACTCGATGTTCTCACCAGAGACCATGCCTATTGCTCCTCAATAACCATGATTCAGTTGAGGTCCTAGACTTCTGCCAAAGTAATGGTGTCACATGACTATCATTTCCTCCCCATACACTCGACAGGATATTACCTCTTAACAGTAATATATTTCAAGATGAAGACTTCATGCCATCCTATGTAACAGATAGGCCAGCTCCTCTAACTTCAAACACAACCTCTGAGCTTTCTGTTGTCATTTCTGATTCACCAGACAATTATTCTTTCCGAACCAACTCCATCCACTTCCGCAGTATTTTTATCTCCACTTTTTGGATCAAGCTGTCCAATACACTTCTTCGCGAAAATCATATCTGCCTCTCTCTGGGCGTTCTGTTGCTGGCACTTCCGGTGGTAAAATTCTCAATGGCTGAAGCTGTGCGGCCATTTGAAAAAGCAGATCTAAGAATAAAGACTAATTCTCTTCAAAGGTAGGAAGAAGAGGCAAACTGCTATTCATACAGGCACACCTGTCAAAGACGCATTGAAAGCAGAACAGGATAGTGCAAAACAAAGAAAGATTGATGTTACCAATATTAAGAATCAAAAAGCTGCTAAAAGTGTTCTGCTTTGCGAAAACGAACACAGTGAAAAAGAAAAAATTAGGAAACAAAAATGACGATTTTTGTGAATCTGAAAATGACGATGAAAACTGGGCTTGTATATATTGCTTGAAACGATTCAAACAATCAAAACCTGGTGTACAGTCAACGCACACAGTGTAAGAGATGGGCACATGATCAACGCAGGCAGGCCTATTGAAACCGATTTCACTTATTTTGTTATCATCAATTGTGAAAGTGATTTTAAAAATACTAAAACTAGTAGGCAATAAACTAACAACTTTATAAATTTATAAAATATACTCTGAATAAAAATCAAAGTTCAAGCTATAAACACAACAAAACACAGTATACTGCAGATCGTATAGAGGCTCTACAAAATATAATAGAAATTACAAATCTTAATTCAATTTAAAAGAAAGACAAACATAGCATTTCAGCGTTATTGTAAAAGTATATAATTGAATTTAAAATATTCATGCGTTGTAGGAAAGCCAATAGAATATCAATGGTATTAAGATTATTCTCTAACATCTGAATAGAAAAGCCTCATGTATAGGTGTTTGATAAAATACGTTTTAGTGTAAAAATGACGGGACAAATCATTTACGGTGGTGAGTCCCAGTGTCGCATTAGGATACCATGGGTTAACATTGAATGCACGACGCGTAGTCGGGTAAACACCACTTCCTCCCGACGACTTTCGTGTTTGGATGAACATCAATTTATTCACCTCTCTTCATCCCACTGGTTAAAAATGTCCCTTTTATCAAAGGACACCACGTTGTATAGAAGGGGGTAGCCTTGTAGTTTCCTTTGGCAAGACAAGAAGAATTCTCGTCGATAAACAACGTCGATGGATAATGAAAGATCAATGTGTGATCTTAATTTTCCACGGAGATATAAAACATGGGCTGTATTCAAATGTTTAATGAAACGAAACATCTGGATGCCCGAGAACACGATTTGTGCAGAAAGAAACATAGTCCAGTCAAATAGTCTTCAGGGATGCCAATTTCAGGAAAAAATAAAAAAGTTTTTGAAGTGTAAACTTCTGTAGGCAATTAAACAATTAAAAGTAGTAATTAAATTGATATATAATTAACAAATAATTACATTTATAATTAAAAGTAGTAATTGAATTTATATATAGTTAAAAAGTAATTAAAAGTAGTAATTAAATCGATTGATAATTATAGTAATTACGTTTATTGTAAAGCCGAAATAAATAGTTTTTTATAAGTAAATAGTGATAATTATAGAACTCTACTGAGTTTTGGGTGAAGGACTCTCGACTTATAGTGGTTTCGCGGAATATGTCATCAAATTTCAACGCGCTCTAGCGGCTACACGATGTGGCCAACATAAGCGATTAAGGTGTACAATTTTTAGGGGATTTAATATAATTTTATCAGAATGCAAGCTTTTTTTAATTACAAGCATAGTTTTTTAGTTACAAGCGAAAACTAATAAAAAAACTGGGTTTTCCACAAAGTAGAATATATTGGTCCTTTTTCAGCGCGTGTTATTTGGTGCTTTTTGTAGGGAATTTAGTGAAATTTATTTGTATAGAATGGTCTACATCGTAAAAGTCATGGTTTTATGACTTTTTGGTAAAAAAACTTTTAAAAATGCAAGATTGTTAGGTTTTTGCAATTTTCGTTGTGAATCCATATCCGTGGGAAGTAGCAAAGTTGAAATTCGGATTCAGTACCCCAAAAAACATAATAGAACGAGTGAGAAAAAAACGTATATATTTTTTCCTGGAAAAAACATTATTTGACTGGACTAACAGGTCCTACCAGCACCCTATAATTTGTGTACCACATAGGACAATTATCATATCCAGTATTTTAGTGCAGCGTAGGCTACCTTAAACTTTTAACACGTGGGTCGAAGAAAATTTGGCAATGAAAGGCCCAAAAATTTAATTGTATTAATGGTTTGAAAATAGTTCTATTGAGAAGCAATGCTAGTATATGAGTTACCTGGAGGGGGGGGGGGGGTTATAACCCCCATTGTAAAAAATATTTCGCACTTTGTTTACATTAAAATCCGCTCTTAAGAGTACCTTGTTTTCAACACCTATGCAAATTATCAATGTATTGCTGACATTATCTTTGGTCGAATTGGGCACTGGCACTTTATTTGATATACGATGCAGTATAGTGTATGGCCTGAAACACACACGCAGTTTTCGTCCGCTACGGATTATTTACCGTCGCCATCATATCAACAGTGGCACGAAGGAGAGTATTAGAGCATACACTTTGGTCGGAAAAATAAACGATTGGTTTATTTACCACTGGCGGCAGCTGTGCAGCCGCTCGCTGCCACTTAATCGACGGATGTTCTATCGTCTCCGCCGAAACAGTGGCGAACGTGACCAAATGCAAGGCAATTTCCTTATTTTAGTACTTTTTTGGTAGAATACTATCCTTCAGCCGCGTGTAGAAATCGACATTCTTAAATAATTGCAAAATGTTTCTTTTGGTTCCTCAAATTAGGAAACACAGTGTAGAATGCTCCAAAATCTTCTCTTCTTTTATTTACTGATTGGATAAATACAAATAAGTATATTTTTTGGCTTCCTTTTCAATCGGTGACGGAATAACAATAAAGCGAGAATTGCTCTCTGTTCATATCAATAAAACATTAAAATAAATAATATATTACATAACACACTTCATGATTGATGAACTAGACACTTCAGTTTAATGAATCCCAATGAGAATTTTAGATGGCGTCGGAAATTTAACTGCGTGCACACTTTAAATTTTATGAGCGGTAACTAATCCGCAGCCGACAAAAAAACGCCGTGTGTGTTCCAGGACTATTGGGTTAGAGGCAGCGCACGGAAAGATTTGGCAGGGGATGAGTCATGGTTGCTATTCTAAATTATTTTTAAATGGGCCTGAATCACAATTAGAAGTAGAAAAGTATACATACATATATCATTATAAAGTACTTTTTTGAAGCCTAAACGTGTTATTTTGCATCTTATTTTTTTCCATAGCCCCCCCCCCCCCCCCCCCCCCCCCCCCCCCCCCCCCCCCATGCCTGCTAATGGTTCTGTCTGCGACGACTAAAAGATATGTAGTGCGGTTTTGCAGCGAAGAACTTAAATTCAGAAATTGTCCACGACTGCAATCTATTTATTAAATAACTGAAGAGTTTTTCAGCAAACTTCTAATATTCTATGAACAGCGGACTGCACATTGGCGGTAATGCTATTCATAGCAACAGCAAAAACCAAGAACACTGCATGTGGAACGCCTTTCTTCAAATGTAAACTATCATACAAACGGCAGCCCAAGGACAAACTAAAATATTTGTTGGAAATAGTTTTCTATAAACGCTAGGATTTTGCCATTATAACTCAAGATATTAACGTGTTTTAAAATTATTCTTCGCCCAACCGTATCTTGCATGCTCCAGATTAAAGAACACTGCGATCAGAGACCGCCGCAAGAAATTTTTAATTTTATATAAATTGATAAAACTATATCTCAAAGTAAACGCAATTGTTCATAAAAAACTAGTATAACTAGAATATGTTTCAAATAATGTAACAATTTCGCTAAAAACATAATAATTAACACCAATTAAACTAACTTATGTAAAACAGGATGCTGAAATCATACAGTAAATTAAGTATAATTCCACTCATTGTTAATTTAAATTGTTATGCATTCAACTTATTTGTATAACAGTAATCATACGAGGCATAAAAGTCGTTTTATAGTGCATGTATCGACTGACTTGACTTTAATAAATTGTTGAACTTAATTTAAAATGTCGTTTATTTGTTTGATTAAAATGTATGATTTTAACATTCTATGTGCCCACAAGACAAGAGGGGATCAATTTTTAAAATGTATATAGTTATAATTAATTTCAAATATTTGAAAACAGTTCGTGGTTATTTAAAAAAAATACAGTTCAATATCAAATACACTAGCACAAATAAACATATAGTTTTTTATGAACCACTTTATAACCCATTAATGAATTCTGATTGTTAATTAACCTCAATATTAGGTTCATTCGTGTTTAAGCTATAGGGCCTACACCTAATACCAATAAACCGTAAACAGTGCAATTAATGAAATCGTGCATTTGATCGTTTACACTTGTAATATTAGGTTTAATTTAGCTGAATTTTGTTCGTAATAAAGTTCTAAAAGCGTGGCCACAGATAGTTCCGGCGTAGCGAGATATTCCGAGGCTAAAGTTCATAAAAAAAATACGTTTGTAGCAAAAATCTCGCTACCTATGCCATTAGATGTTATAATAAACATCGTAGATTTAAATATTGACTACAAAAAAAGTTATATACATTTATTCAGCACAGGGATTTATTCAACAAATTACCTGTGTGAAAATGGTAATACATTCATCCATGTAGAAAAACAATAAATAATTAGGACATAATTACTATTAATTTTTTTTTTTTTTTTTCTGCAAATATGCACCTAACTGTGGTATTATAGACTAAGATATTTAAAATAAAGCAGTTTAATTAAAAGATCAATAGGCATATAATAAAGTTTTATGTTTTTTTTTATAAATCAACTTTATTATAGACGGTGTCAATTATTATTATATTTTAGACACATATTTTTATTGCTCGTTAATTTTTACATAAACTACTAAACTTCCTCTTTCTTTGAAATTCGTTATAAAGAAATTTGATAAACACGACCTATACATTTTGCTGAATACAGTAGAGCCTACATTGGAGAAACGCTTAGGCCTATATACAAAGTATTAGATAAATCGAACAGATTACGAAAATCTCCTATAACAAATGTTTAATACATTTCTCAGTCCTATCTGCAAATTTTTTTAAATTTACTAGATGAACCGTGCGAAGCATTCGCATTCTAACTTACTTAAATCCCACTTAATTAAAGTACACACCGTATATTTATTATCATATAGTGCGTATTTAGTGCGAAGGTAAACAACAACAAATAGGTGTATCCACAATGCTGTTTATAACCACGCTTACAATTAATTAAAAATAGCAATGTAGTGGCGTAACGGCAGCTCTCCCGCTGGGTATTGTTATCATCAGTGTTGCCAACGCCAGGAAAATATCCCTACAACTTACTTGATCTTACATCACTGTTACTTTCGGATTCTATATTTCTTTCTTTTTTTTCTTTTTTCGTATAATTGTATTTTTTATATTTTTCCGGTGTAGCGGTTAAGGAAAGCTTTAAAATGATGCCTCATTCATGTAATTTGATGATGTATTAAGGAAGTTATGGCGTACCGACAAAAAATGGCCTTGAGAAATAATATATGTGATTCTTAAGGGCAATATTTATTTTAATATGGTTTATATTGTTTTAAATGCTTGATTTTCAAACAATCAATTCCAATAATTGGTCTAAATACCAGGAAAGTTTATTTAAAATGAACAGCATTTTTTTAATTGGTAGTCTAAGTCTATTGTTATTTTTAGTGATAGTTAAAAATTATATTAGACAATAATATTGTTTTTAAACACGAACACATGGAGAATTTTAAGAAACTTTGTTGTTTCACATATTATATAAACGACCAAACTTACGACCAGTGCATTAAACGTGTGGTGAAAAAGAACACAAACAATAAAACATAACATTAAAACTAACTTCCTACAAATCTTCTGATAAATTTGTTATCAAATTAGGTATGCATTGTAGCAATATGAAAGAGTCTAAAGTAGTCACACAATTGAACCATTGTCATTTTACTTACAATGAATTATTTATTTAGTCGCACAACTTACACAAATTTGACCCTTCGCTTACATACGAAATTCAACTCGAACTTTGTAACACTTATAAAACTAATTACAGTAGTAACTCACTCTCCAATAGGTCATTCATTTAATTAAAAACAAGGTCAGAAATAACAGGTAAACGAACTTGACACTATCCGAGTTTGACGTCAACACACTTTACCCGACCCATTTCGGAACGCAACTAGTCCCTACCGTACCTTACAATTTGTAGACAGGAACTGCATGCACTCGGTTGCAAACATGTTCTTAACAGTTCACACGATAACAATACGTTTTCTAAACGTCAAGGTTGCTCGCGTGTACATGTGGAGCTTCAGCGTCCATTTTTTCCATTATAAAACCAAATGACTTTGTAGTTTGCCGACATGAGTTCGCAAATTGCTTTGATTTTATCGGTACCGAATGTTCACAATTTGCACAAAAAATCATGTACATATAAACAAAATGTAAATAATGTGCACTCTTTTTGTAATCATTATAAAAATAAACGAAATAGAAATAAATTTAAAAAGCAGTAGTAACGAAATGCCTCGTATAATAAGAAAATGAAAGCAATGACGTAAAAGTACAAAGTTATTGTTTCAATTGCAGCCTTTTCAATCTTCTTGTCAGTAATTACTAACTACAATCACATTTTTAAGAATTTGTTTATTTATACTAACCCACTGCGTGCTTCATACGGCATCCCCATGATAGCCCCACTATTTAACAATGAATCGTAAGCGAATATTTTAACGTAGAATATATTTTATTATGCGGACGATGATTACTTTTTTTATAAATACATATTATAATATTTTTATCGAGATTAAATGAACAGTTGTTTTTAAACTATTTAAAACAAAAATGTTTTACTCTGGTCTTTTATTTCAAAATTTAAAAATATACTGTATATTATATAACGCTGTAACGGCTCTTACCACTCCAGAGAAAGTTTTTATCATACGGAACAGGTCCTACCTAGTTTGTTGTGAACTATTATAGACTTTCAAGAAGAAATTCACAGACGCCAAGAAATGCCGTAATGATAAGGCAGTCCGCACACGGGTCGTTGTGCTATCGTCAAGGAAGCGTTATTTGTACGCCTGGTCGTTTTTGCCTAGGTAAATGATTGGGGGACCGCTAACAGGCCGTCAAGCAATCGTTAAGAGTGAGAAGCGTAGTCGATTCGTTGTAGGTGCGTTTCAAGCGTTGTGCACTGCAGTCCTCAAGCTTAACGATTACGCACGTGGGTGGTTGCAAAAATTCAATTCGAAGGGGAGGTTGAAAAATAAAGGGAATTTATGATTAACCTAGTTATACGAGAAAAAATGTTGTAGAGAAAGTGTAGGTGGAAATTGGCAAAAGAAAATTTATGTATTTTTTAAATACAGTCATATCCTATTTTATATATATATCATGTATTATAAGGATTATAAAACTGAAGGCCTATTTGATAAAATTTTGTATTATATACGTTGTTATATATTTAAAGAAAGGTACAAAATACTGTATTATCTTTTAATCTCGTTTTATTTCATATTAATAGATCAATTGATTTAGAAGTTATTATATTATAGTGAAGAAATTAATAACCGAATAATGTTTATATGTTGTACGAAGTTTCCGAAGTTAAACGAATAGGTATCTCTTACTTAAAATTGCATAAACAAATATATTGATAATAAAAGGTTGAATGTATATACACTTTCTAACCTCAAAGCAAATCTTATAACGTATTATAACATACATTAGTTCTATAACTATAACTCATATTTAAAACAATCTAGTTCACAAGAAATTATAATGATTGATGTTGTAAGCATAACCCTGAAAGTTGGAATGGAGCATACTGTCGATTCCTTGACGACCCGTGTGCGGACGGAGAACGAGGGAAACGACAATCGTTATTTTCCACGCTTGGCGATTGTCAAACGCCTCTCTCACGCATAGCATAGGCAATGACGGGTGTGCGGATTGCCTCAGGCCTGTTTCACACCTATCCGGGTTTTCTTGGATTTCAACGCCCTGACGATGCTAGAAGCCACAACATAGCGCGTAACAGTATGGTACGCTGTATCAGGGCGAGGAATACTGAGTACGGCACTTTATAACCATGTATGTTACAGAAAGCACATCCTTCAACAACTAACTTTCCATAACCATTACACTGCCCAGACCTTTCACCACCTGACGCTTATATTGTATGGGGAATGATGAAGGAAAGCATCTGCCAAAATGAGACACCGACTACCATTGTGGAGCGTTGTAAATAAATAACTAGATACGTTAAAAGCATGCAATAACCTTGCCAAAGTTGTTCAACAACGCTACGAGAGTTGCTAAAACTTAACAACACGTGTTCAACAACTTCTTTTTACTTTGTTCAATTGTCTAAAAATAAAACATTTAAAACTGCGCATTACAATATCAGTAGTTTATTTTGACTCATACTGTCAGTGCCACATAAAACATATTGGTATAGATTCCCCAAAAAATCCCTAAGATTATTAATTTTGGTAACAAATTACTTTTGATTGAGAAATCACTTATGCTTTTGTACAAATAACTCCCAAATCAAAATAATGAACACGAGACATCAATTAAAAGTACAAATATAACAGTACCGGTACTAGTAGTAAAAAATCACAGGCAGATTAATTTATATAAACATCAGAAATACATCATTTAAAAAATACTACTGTATTTAAAAACAACAGACTTTATCTAGGCCTACCTAACTATGCTGACGGGGATTTTTAACTCGGTAAATGTATACAACTATAAGGATTATAAAACTGTAGACCTATTTGTTAAAATTTTGTATTTATATACATTATCATAGTATTTTTAAAGAAAGATACAAATATTATTTCTTAATTGCTTTTCATTTCATATTAATAGATCAAATGATTTAGGAGTTATTAATCTTATATATTAAAAAAATTCTGTTTTTCTTTTCCGAGTACGTTCGGCTTTTCTACCCGACCGATTTTCATAATTGAGGTCTTAAATTAAAGGTATGCACGCCCAGATTTGCCATCAAGCATTACAAATCATGTATCTTTTGCCTTACAAACGTTATAATCAAATGCAAATTTCTGCTGTGTATTCCTTATGGGGGTTTTTTTTTGGTTCTTTGTCCACTTTGCGTTCGTATACTGTCCATCCGATTGCTTTGAAATTTTGCATAGTAACACAGGTTAACCCTGGGAAGGTTTTAGGCCATTTACCGAAGTCCTATTACATTAGGGCTACGCCCCAGTGGCCCTCAAAGTTTCAATGTTAATCT
>JAGFPH010000100.1:619303-642645 GCA_018207615.1 Philaenus spumarius
TTTTTATTGAAAAATACTTCCCCTACACGGTGGTATTTTTTATTTTTCTTTATCTTCATTCCAGCTCGAAATATTAAGGAGTATCGGAAAAAATGTTTTTCGACTTTGGGAAATCGATAGACTGGTAAACTTTTTTTATATTAATCTACATACTTTTAAGATACTTATAAAAAAAATCAGATACTTAAGGGGGCGCTACCCTGTCCTCCATATTGAATCTGATTCCCATAAGAGCAATGCTACAGAATAAGTAATTTTTTTCCGATAATTCCTGGAATAAATTTAAAAATGTTGTTTCATTTTGAAGTACTGTCATATGCGGATGTTGATTGCTGGATACATTTTCAAAAACTGTTTTATTGTTTTCATAAACGTATGATATAAATAGTAAAAAATAGTAAACTTTACTAATTTTTTACTCAGTTGCAAAAAGAGATATTGCAAAACACCTTAGCAATCAACACCCACAATCTATTTTATTTTAAGAAAAAAATACAGCTTTCGTTTTTTGACAAAAATAACACAAAAATATGCTTAGTAGTGAAGGTATGTTTTGGTTACTTAACATTGAAATTGGTTGCCAATTTCGCCGTTTTGAATGCAGGGAGCCGAGCTTTAAAGTCCATTTCTTAGCCAATTTATACCAATATAATAAATTTAACATCGAGTTGGTTTAAATTGTTTTCCCTTTTGTACTGTATATATTTAGACATTTTTAGGTTTTGTATTTTTATGTAAATTATGTATTATTTTGATTTTGTTAATGTACAAAAGGAATAGCAATAAATTTTCATTTCATTTTTCATTTTGCTTGTCGAGAAAGAACCCGACATCTCTAGCTTCCCGTACAAGAGAGGTGGGAACCCAATCCGTGCACCTAAGGTGGTTTCCTACTGGATGCATTTTGTTTAAAAAAAATAGCACATATATAAAAAAAAGATGTTCTACACAAGTGTGTATCTGGAATAAGAAAAGTGTGATGTGTTTGCTAAATTAGACAACTACTCCGAGTATAGTATTCCTTTCCTCGTAGTCCTTACCATTGACTTTGTATCAGATCCCTGTTGTTTGTAGTTAATAGTCGCGTAGGGTATGGTGGTGTGGGCCCCTTGGCTGTATAGTTCGTCTAATTTACCATAAAGGCAGGTATTCAGAGGGCATACACTTAAAGGAGAATGCAGTAATGCGATTCAATGATATCTGATTGTTAAAATTCAACCCTTAAAGTTTAATTCAGCATGAACTGGCGACGTGGAAGATTTTCTTTCTTGGAAAATACTTATTTAGCAAGACGCTTACCGGGACTTCCTCCAGAAAAGAAGGCTGGGTTAATCCCATGCCCATCAAACCACAATAGACTGTGAGAATTTATTCGTTCGTACAGGATGATTTTTTAAATGTCGAACGTTATTCCGATATTCGCTTGAATTTACACGTAGAGGAAGACCGGCCTAACCTACTGGGAACAGGTCAAGTTATAATAAAGCATTTTTTTATAATAATAATGCACGACAATCTTTTCTTAAATAAAATAAGAATACAGAAAACCCTCAATTCATAAAATTAAGATACAAAATAAAAAGTATGGGCTACTGTTTTTTCAAATATTTTTACAAGACATATATGTACGTACACAGTTTTGTGATCTAGTGACCTTCAAAGCTTTGGAAGAGTTCCTCATGGTATACTAACTTGAAAGTCAGGTTTTTAAACTACCACAAAACATATTTCAACAATGTGATGTCCACAAGTCATTTCATACGCTTTTGACGTCATTGAACCAGTTTGGTCTATTAATTATTTATTATCAACCATCAAGTGTTTATGTTGCTTTATTTATAAAAGACATTTCAGCAATAGTGTTATATTCATTTTAGTACCTCAACTGTGGTTTCTGTATATACAGTACAGTTTAGATATTAATAAAATTTAAATTATTGTAAACAATATTACTGTTGTAGAAAACATACCACTATTATTAATTTATGCCTAGGCCTAATCTCAGAAAGAAAGCTAATAATAACTCAATTTTTTTCCTTATTTTACTCCGGAACTAGTGTATGAGATAATTAAAAGATAGTGTAACATTTACCTCTTTTTTTAACACGCTTTTATTAGTTCGGTTTCCGTCATGTCTATCTGTAGGTCTGTCCGGGTGGAACTTTGCAATCGTGTTTAAACTAACTTACCGATGAGCTAGAAACTTGAAATTTTAAATATAGGTCAGAACTGGATGACAATACAATATTCAATCGGAGTTCGGTTTCCGTCATGTATGTCTGTCTGTCCGGGTAGAACTTTGCAATCGAGTTTAAACTAACTTCCCGATGAGCTAGAGATTTGAAATCACAATAAAAAACTTATATCTAAATAATTTCACAAATATAGGCTTTGCTTTGGATAGAATTATTTATTTGAATAGAATACATTTTGTTAAAGTTGAGGTGGTTTTTTAGGCTACCTTATTTATAATATCAATTTATAATCTTGTTTTAACTTAATATGCATAACTTCTAGACATAGTACAAACTTTTTAGGTTTATTAGGTGTTTTATAGATGAATGATATTTAATTTAAATATCTGCAACAAAGAGATCAACCAGTTTCTCCAAATACTTAATAATAGTATCAATAATGTGGGGAGTAGGCCGACTTAATCTTTTTGTGGTAGAAAAGTACCCACAATTATATTTTGTCTTTCAAATTCCAAAGTAATAAAACTAACCGATTAATCATTATTATTCATTTTTTCAATAATTATTACAACTACGTGTATTACATAAACAGGAAACTAGTTATCCTTGTAGTTGCTAGCATGCTTTAACTTACAGCTTGAGACTTGCTGCAGGAGAAACTCAATGTTAAAGTGAAAGTACTTCAACTAGGACACTCGTTTTAGAAATTATTGCATTTGATTGAAAGAAAGAATCAGACATGGCTTTGGGGAAGTTTACAAATAACTAAAGCTATCACCTGTTGTAATAAAAAGTAACTTTAAATAACTTCATGATTTTTTAATAAATCACATTCTGGTTTGTGATGTAAATAATCATCATCATTTACTGTACCGTACTACCTTAAGAGTGATTTGATATGCTTACTTTTCAGCTTTCTTATAGTTTAAATGACCATATATAGGATTTGATAATTTTTTGTTAGAAATTAGTAAGAAAGAGTAAAAAACAGTTTTGATAATAAATATGCTTAACATTTTGAAAAACATTTTTAATATGAAATTAAATATGAGGCTAACATGATGTTTCTAGATTCCAAGAATGCAATATTATAATATGGTAGTGGGTAATTAATTACCTTATTGTAACTGTCAAGCACTCCAAAATACATTGTAAAATATAAGTGATCCCGAAAAACATAAACCGTATAATATTATCTTATTTTGCCATTTCTCTCTACTATTACCCAATACCAAGGGTATCCTATATTTTGCTAAATACTTATAAAGGCTACATACACAGAATAGAGGGCATCATATAAAAAATCTCAGAAAAGGGTGTTCTTAGTCCCCATACGGTACTTTAGTAGGCCTACAGTATATGAATATTAAAATGATCCTTACTGAATCTAGTGAAAGTTAAAATAACTAGTAAAATGTACAATCATTTGTAAAAACACTAAGACCAGTTAATCTATTTATTCAACCCCCCCTCCCCCCGTTCATAATACTGTAGCCCGTACTTTGCTTAATCTGGACAGAAGGGATGCTACATAAACAGCTCAGTCGTAAAAGTTAGTATCAACTCAAATGCCTTTCAAAGACAAAGTCGCCATCTTCAGTGATGCTCGAGCTGCAATAATCAAACTATAACCATAAGTTTGATTATTTATAGTTAACTCAGTTATAGTTTGATTATTGTAGCGCGCGTGCATCACCTGAAGATGGCGATTTTGTCATTGAAACGTGTTTGAGTCAATAAACGTATTACAGTAGGTAGTTGTGAAATTCTGTGTTCAAGTTTTATTCTATTAAACTAGTTTAAATGTACAATGAATGTCTTTGTTGCTAAAAGCATGTTAATTTTCTTTATTCAGCCATATTTTGATAGATTACTTCCATATTCAGGATACACTGAGATATTCAATTAGATCCGATTAAAGAGGTCCAACTATAAATACATAACAATGGTAAGGCATATAAAATAAACGGTTCCAGGAACTGGCACATACTTTCATATTTAAACATATTTAAATTATTAAACAGATTCACTGTGACTTGTAGGGTGGGGTAGAAGAGGAGATTAACTAATAAATATTCTTATCATTATCTAGAGAGAAAACTATTCGACCGGGTTCGAACAAATTTGCACCAAACACGTCAAAATTAGGCCTGTATAGAAGCACGAAAAAAGGTTTTAAAAATTTTTGAAAAACAACCCCCTTTAGACCAAAAAATCCCCAAAAATCAGTTATATTATTATTATTAGCAAAACGAGAATTTTTAGAAAGATGCAGTCTTTTGTATATATGGTAGGGTAGGCTACATGAAAGCTTACAAATAAGCCAAATTTTATCAAAATCGTTAGAGCCGTTTTTTTTTTATAAAAAATAATAACCGATTTTTTGGGTTTTTTGCCAAAAAAGGGGTTGTTTCTTCAAAATTTTTCAAAACCGTTTTTCGTGCATCATACAGGCCTACTTGACATGTCTGGTGCAAATTTGTTTGAAATCGATCAAATAGTTTTCGCTCTAGCTTTGTATACATACATACATACAGACAGACATTTTGTAAAAACCACTTTTTTAGACTCAGGGGGTCCCAAAACGGATATTTCCACAAAAATCTCAACATCAATTTTTTTGCGATCGACTTTCTATATAGGCTCCTATAGTATAGCGAGAAAGTAAAATAAATGAACCAAAACAACTTTTTGTTTGAAACTTACATTTTACAATAGATAACTTTTAATGCAAAATAAATGTTTAAATGCTACTTCGGATAATCGATGTGCACTAGATAATCGATTGGTTATCTAGACATCCATACCAATATTATACCACTTTTGCTTAAACATAATTATTTGTTGATCATATTTAGTAATTTAAAAAAGGATTAAATTGATCCTAAACATAAATCAAAAGTGGCCTAGTGGATAACTGAAGTTAACTCAATTTTGAAAAAATCGTAATTGTAAGTCAAATAATTCTTTAATTCTTAAAATTGTACAACTAAATTAAATCAGATTGGGTAAATTAAGTCTGTAGAAGTTAAATATTTTTGTTAGAAGTTATTACAAAGCTTAATAAAGTAGAAAACGGCATTGATACAATATTATAAAAAGCAATTCAAAATTGTAAATCTACCTATTAAAATCATAGATTTATGAGTATACTGAATTTCAACCAAATGAAGAAGCATGCTCTAAATTGAAAGGAGATAAAATGTATTCCTAGTATTGTAGGCCTACCCTCATCTTGCATTTGAAAAAATAAGACAGTAAACTAGTAGCAACATAAAGCAAAAAAGATGCAAACATCAATAACATCATTCAACTTTGATGAAAGGATTTGAGAAATAGAATTCATACCTAAATCTATCACAGTATGTATTAAAGTCGGTGAAATTACAACCCTCTAACCTAAAATACAAACATCTTAAATTTACAATACACCTCCCTGATAATATCATCACAGATGACAAATTTTTTTTAGTCATACCAACCTACTATATTACACATTTAGTATCCTAACTAATTGAATAATATATTATTTTTTTCATAGCCTACAATGTGTTAAGTAGTTTTATTAACAGTAATAATACTAATTTGATATTTATTTAGGTTGACAATATTTATATTTCTTTTTACAATTTAAAAATTAATAACACAATATATGAATTTAGATTTATGAATTGGAAACTAATAGCCATGATATTTGAAATGCAATACCTGGAAAATTTAGGACGTGGTGAGCAGAGGTTTTTTGAAGAAATGTTCGTATTATGAAAGAACACGTTTAAACTGACTGTAAAACACCAAAAATATCCGCAGGAAATAAATATTATAGAAAATAAGATAGAAATAAAACTGTATAATATAAAGGTAAACTTCGGTAATTTTTTATATTTTTACACTAAATAAAAGAATTAAATCACTTAAAATACACCAAAAAAGATAAACAATAAGTTGACTAAACAAAATTGATGAAAGAAATCATGAAAATGTACTAGGCTAGAACTTAATACCTAATACAATTGCATCATTTTTTAGCGCATTTAAATCTGCACATGTAACAAACTTTTGATTTGAAAGTTTTTAATGTTGTACGTGTTGAAAATGGTTAAATATTGGTTTTCCGTCATCAGTGAAGTGTATAAATACTATATTTATTAAGAAAAAAGTTCAGGTTTGTGTATTTATAGTAGTTTTGATTGACAAGTTAAAGTAAACAAATACCAAATTTACTAATCGACCCTAGGCTTACCTATAGCAACAAATGCAGGAATAATTTTAAAAAATAGTCTAGAGGTTCTAACCTATAGTCTTTAGTCACAGTATATTTACCTAGTGTATTCAATATTTAGTAGAATGTAAAAAAACGTTGTTGTCTGCAAAAATATTAGTATAGGGTCGAATAGTAAATTTACGCTCTTCTAACTTACAGTCTCTAGTCACAGTATGTTTACCTGTATTCAACATTTAATAGTAGAATGTAAAACGTCGTCATCTGCAAAAATATTAGCTGAGGGTTGAATAGTAAATTTACACCCATCTTATAAATATGATAAGAAACATAATGGAGAGCAAAATGATCATAGGCTACTTGCAGAGAAAAAGAATACAGACTTGATTGAGTAAGGCCTTATTACGTTTCATCTTTGAACGTAATTTTGTTGAGCAAACAATATTAAAAAATGAGTAGGCCTAGGCTAGGCCTATTTTTATGAAAAAACAATGTAAAAAATGTTTCTGGCAACATTACATAATAAATACTAAAAATGCTGTTCACACATAAAAAAATACTTGCTAGTTTAATTAAGTTTTTTTATTAAAGTATTATATCAGAAGGAAACCTAGAAACTGTAAGCCTAGGGGGAGGCTACCACTGAATTGAAAATATGCAGAACAAACAAACTAACCTTTAAAAATTCTATTATCACACATGAACCCAAGTGGTTTGGTTTATTACTTCAAATGAATTTTATATTATATTAGAAATAAGACTAGGCCAATTGTGTGTTTACTTACAATGAACTCCGATGTTTAAATCAAGGAAAATTAAATCGGACTAAATCACAACTGTCACAGAACAAAAAAAAAGGATAAAATTAACTGACAACTGACAACTCGTCACCAAACACAGCTTCAGAAATGAGTGAAAGAGAATTCACGTTCAACCCCACCTGTCCATTATAAAAGTGTCTGCTTGATGCAGACGAATATAAATAGTTAATTCCTATTGGCTAACAAATGTGGCCAGAGCAAAGAGATTGACAATTAATATATACATTTAAATCAAGATCAAGATCAGGATGACAATAAATAGAGGAAGGAAACGCTGAAGGTTCAAATGATCAAATGTTGTGATGATCAGAGAGGTGCTAATTTATCCAAAATAAATTGTAAGTTGAATATTTTTAATTTATTTTTGATATACTGTAATCAGTAAAAGAGTTATTTGAACCAGTATAGGAAAATAGTACAACAAATAAATTCTAATAATTGAGTCTGAATAAATAAAATGTAAACTATATTTGCATTTTACACTGTTCTGCTAAGGGGTGAAATTGAAATAACAACCCATAAAACAATAAAAATAATAATTATACTTCCCATAAAGCTAGAGAGCTGGAAATTGGTGCATTCATTTCTTACAAGATATATATAAAAAGTAAACCATATTTGTATTTTTCTGTGTACTGCTAAGGGGTGAAAATGAGATAACAACCCCTAAAACAATACAAATTAATTATTATACTTCCCATAAAGCTAGAGAGCTGGTAATTTGTACAATTATTTCAAACCAAATTTACATTTTGTAGTGATCAATCAGCTTCGATTATTTTACAACGATTTGGAGCTTTTTCATTATTTTTTCACAAAAATCGTCAATACATATCTCGAAATCGCTGCGTTCAAGAGAATTTTTTACGATTCTCGACCCCTCTTTAGGAAGCACCATTTTGCCAGTTATGGGCTATACAACGGTGAATTGTATATGCCCCTGGGGGCTCTCTCCCCCCTCCCCCAAGTCAAATTTTGGTAAAATAATTGAGAAACGGGTCAAAATAAATGTTTTTAATGCAAAAAACACGTTTTATTCCGTCGGCTTCGATTACATTTCAATGATTTGAAGCTTTTTCGTTGTTTTTTCACAAAAATCGTCAATATCTCGAAAACGGTGTGTTCTAGAGCATTTTTGACGATTTTCGACCACTCTTTAGGAAGCACCATCTTTTCCAGTTATGGGCTATACAACGGTAAAGTGTATATGCCCCTGGGGGCTCTCCCCCCCAAGTCGAATTTTGACTTCTACAAATTAGGTAAAATAAGTGAGAGACGGGTCAAAATATATGTTTTTTATTGCAAAAATCACGTTTTATTCCGTCGGCTTCGATTATATTGCAATTATTTGAAGCTTTTTCATTGTTGAAGTTATACTTCTTTGCGCCCGTTGTAATCTGGATGGGGTGTCGAGAAACCGTGTCACGCGTTAGGAGTAAAATCCGGAATGTGCCTTTTTATACCTTTCTTCATATATTCGTATACTTTCCTATACTTCAAAACGTCGGATTGATTTGAAACTTTGCACACTTATCAAGGACCTATGGCAATACAATATTAATTTTGTTGGGTGTGGTAAGTGAGCACTAATCATGGTCCCCAGAACACGACGTGATTTTCACCCTTTTCAAAACGACTGAATTATTTGAAACTTTGCACACTTATCAAGGACATATGGCAATGCAATATTAATTTTGTTGGGTGTAGTAAGTGAGCACTGATCATGGTTCGCAGAACACGACGTGATTTCACCCTTTTCAAAACGTCTGATTGATTTGAAACTTTGCACACTTATCAAGGACCTATGGCAATGCAATATTAATTGCAACAAAAAACCATTGTAATATAATTGTAATATATATTGTTGCCTCACTTGTGTCAGTACTGACACAATATTTGAGTCTTACCCAACCTTGCTCTTTATTCTGTGTTCTCGTCTTGGCATTTGTACATCTTAAACTATTCTTTATTACATATGATTATTATATATGACTACTAATCCTAACACTACTTAAACGGAAGTCTGGAAAACTGTAGTTTTTAACATCTGAAAGAGGTGGTAGGTAGGAAAAAACAGCTTTTCCAACAGAGCCAATACCAAAGGTTCAATGCCAATTCCTGGCCCTCCTGCATGGCACCATGATAGTCCTGACTGTTATAAGTATGACTTTTCACCTGAAAAGAAAGTCATGCAGCTAAATATAACACAAAATAATACTGCATGAGGCAATAAACAACAACACCCTTCAGTCACAATGTACACGATCATGGACAGTTCATCACGGGACGATTTTACCCTTTGAGTATAAACTTACATGATTACGTACAATTAGTTTTTCAAAATACCTTACAAGTATATCTGCAAAATATTTGGTTATATTGCCTTTTTAGAACTAAATTAAGCCTATAAGCTTTCATAATAATATATCAGAAAACATATAACCGTAATAGCAACTGGTAAATAACAAAAAGTTAAAAGCCTTACCTTGACTAGTGTATAAGTGATCCGACATATTGTCTACTTTTCATTTCTTTCAACCAGTGTTGTCAAACTAACTAAGAATTTAGATCAAAATTCCCAATACGACTTGTACATTATAGTGTACACTGGATCTGTAAGTATTTTGACATAAATAAATAATTATAAAATAACACTGAAAAACGTGTACACAATCATGTACGCTAGGACCGAAAGGGTTAAGCACTAGTCTTTGTAATTCTGTCATTGTTATTTTTTTCGTCTGTGCATTTGTATTATTATTTTTTCTATATGTGATATTAAAATCAAGTTCTTTTGCAGTAGTATCGTTACTTTTGTTCGGTAATTCGAATTCTCCACCTAAGCAGCTTTGTAGTGGTTGAGGATCTTTAATGCCCGTCTTTGTTGCACCTTTTATGTTTTTGAACAATGCTTTCCATTATATCTAAAAAATCCTTCTCCCAACTTTGCAGTTTGATTTTCCTGTTCCTGTTTTATTTTTGTCCGTTTTTTTTAGTTCAGTTTTCATGTTGTTCAACATCTTTTTTAATTGTTCCAGTGTAGTTTTATTTAATGTGAACTGTTAAAATTCTTTAATAAATCTTCCCCAAGCCTTTTCCTTGGTTGTAATAACCTTAGCCGACAAAGATTTGTTTAGAACAGCGAGCACAGAATTAAATAGACTGGTTATGCCATAAGCCTGTACATTGTGAGAAGTGAAGCTAGGTCGGCCATCTTATGTGAGGATAGAAACGTCGAGTTCGCCTAGAAAGGCTGGACATTTTCAGTGCACCCTATTCATTTACACCGTGGTTTCAATAGCTGAATATGCTCGAAAATCTTTGAAATTTGAGACACTTACAGTTTAATAGTGTGGTACGCTAATGGTGCGTTCACAATATGAAAATAAAAATGGGTTGACACTTTAAAAATCGAATTAAGTCCAAACTTGTTTATACTTTTTAATTCGTGATCGTGACATCAAAAAGTTGCATTGCAAGAACAATTTTGGTTTTTAGGGCAGGTGTAAGCGAGAGAAATGTAGCTGAAAAGCTACAATTTCCGAAAAGTATTTTTTGGAAAAATTAGCTATTGTAATTTCTACTATACAACAGTTAGAACACGAGCTTCGTTTCGCGGTTATTGTGACAACATGTAACATCAACTTCGTTTCGCGGTTACATCAACTTATAACAGGTCGATGCCCTCTCCAACTACCACCACAGTCTCAGAACGTTCAGCCATAGATCATGAATAATAAATAGATCTTGCATCCATACGGGGACTGTGTTCCGGAAAAAAGGTTGTCGCGAAAATAGTACATGATCGCGCCGCGAGGTAGCGCTAGGGAGAAAGCATTGGTAGCATATGTGTTTCAAACAGCTTCCATCGTTTCGCCAATAGATAGCGCCAAAAAAGTCGAATTTCAAGTGGAACAAAATATTGCATTGGATCGGAGTTCTATTAGGTTATCCAATACAATGGTTCAGCTAAAGACAAAGCTTCATTCACAATGACACTGTCGGCATCTTCTGAGGCCTGTCTCCATGACATTCCCTGAGAGTGTAGCTTGGAAATGATCATGGAAATATGCAGTGTAAAGTTTTTTTCCAACATGTTAGCCCACGGATTTGAAAATTTGTATCGATAAATTAAATAGGTACAATACCTGCTTTTTTGTTTTATCCAATCCTTAAATCTCTATGTGATTACCGCGGTTTCGAGTAACCTATGTACCCATCTTCAGATCACAGAAATAAATAATTCCCTTCATGAGGTCATCAAAACATTAAAATTAATACACAAAACAAAATCACAAAAACACGCCACGAAACACATTAAAACACTTTAAAAAAACCAAATTAAAAACATCGATTAGGCCTAATCACGCTAACCGGTCACGGTAAAACGTTTAATACGACTGCCGTGGTGAGGTTTAGAGTCTATCCCTTCCTTTTGCCTTAGTCCCAGGGCCGGATTTCCCAATAGTGCCTACCGGGCCTATGGGCGCAAGCTCCCAGGATGCTCACAGCCGAGAGAAAATAAATATTTTTTAAAAATATCTAGAAATAAAAATAAATAGCCATAACTTAACATTTACTAAAAGTGTTTTAAGACGGCATTTTGTTAAGCCCAGAACCAAGTAGATTACTCAAAAAACTTGCAATGATAAAATTGCATCATGGAGTGGTGTTTAAGTAGTTAACATATAAGCCTGATATAATTTTTTAATAAAGGTTTTTGGGGAAGTAACTTTAACCAGACTAGGGGGCGGAAAAAAATATTGGGCCTAGGGGTGCCAAAATGCTAAATCCGGGACTGCTTAGTCCTTATCACTGTTTGGTTGAGAAGCGTTACAACCCTGCAATTTTATCATCGTGTCGAACACAATATTCGCCGGGAAGGAAACCTTGTCGTTTAATAGGTGTTTATTTTCTGTTTTTGCTGCTTTATAAATAGCAAACTCTCCCCATGAGTCCATATAGCATCCTTTCTTACATACGTGTAGTATGTCCATGTTTCGGGAAAAATCTGTATAACCATAGTCGTTATTTATTAAATGCTCCGCGAAATTAGAAATTACAGTCCCTGGCTTCTTTTTGGTAAGTGTTCCTTAAACCGTTTTATAAAAGGACGTCCTGTGTTACCTATGTAATAACTTGGGCAATCATTACCGGATAGTTTGTAGATTCCCGTTTGTAGTGTTCAGTCGAGCTTTTTGTTAGTAGATCTGTTCAATATAGAATATTTTTAATAAGGAATTTGAGATTGATTATTTTCTTTAATACACGTTTCCAAAATTTGGCGGCACACTTTAAGAATTTTGCGGCCCACAAAAATGCCGTGGCACACTTAAGGGTCGGCTCTAGTAAAACAGAAAGCAACCTGCGACTCCAGCGTAGCGGCGGTAGGTTACGCGGACATTGCTCATCATAAATCCATTTAAAACCCGCAATTGTTCAAATAGCGTTTTTAAACAAAATACCAAACTCTTGGGGACAAAATTCTTCATCCGAATGGCTTGGTAATTTTTCGCTATAATTAATAGTTACAACGTAAAAAATATTTCAAATCACCCTATAGCGGTGGTAGGTTACACGGACATTGTTCGGCCTAAATCTATTTAAAACCCGCAATTGTTCAAATAGCGTTTAAAAAAAAATACCAAACTCTTGGGGACGAATTCTTCATGCGAATGGCTTGGTAGTTTTTCGCTATGATTAATAGTAACAACATAAAAAAATATTAAAAATCAATGTTTTAAATTGTTAATAAATATTAAAGAAAATGTTTTTCTTAGTTTTCCAAAAGCCATTTGCATGCATATTGGCCATAGCTTTAAAATGACATATCGTTCATAATTATCCGATCAAAAATAAAGGAAAAATTTGGATTTTAATTTAACATTGGTCTTATGGAGTGTCAGCCAACATGGCCGACAGCTAGAGCCGACCCTTAAGAATTTAACGGCACACAAAAATTCCGCTGCACAGTGATTGAGAATCACGGGGTTAATCTTTCAAAGAAAACCGTTATTTAGGAGAAATGTACTGTTATATAGTATAAATTATATAATTTAATAAATTGTTGCAACAGTTAAGTATCACAGCAAGGGCAATTTACGCGTAAACAGTGAATTTCACTAGATATGGAAATATGGCCCACTTTTTGGCGCGCTCTAGCGGCGAAACGGTTAGGCGTACAAAAAAAGGTTTATATAAGAAATGTAGGCAATTTTGTCTACTTTAATTTTGTATGGAATGGGTTTGTCGAAAAAACGCTTCCTTTTTGAAATATAGGCCGAAAACTGGAAAAGTACCAAAATTTGGGCAAAAAGTGCCCAACAAATTTTTGTTCCGGGCAAAATTTTTGCCAGCAAACTTCAAATTTGTGTTAAGCGACCCAAAAAAGATAAAGGGTGAGAAAATCAAAATTATAGCAAAACTTGTTTCTGAGCCCCCATTTTGTTTGCTAATATGCCTGGCCTATAGGGTTTTTGAGGAACTAAAAATCTCCATAAGATTACATTACAATGAAAAACAGCTGAGTATAATTTGCAAACAAACAAATATTTTAAAGAAATACATTGCAAGGAAAAAACAGCTGAGTACAAAAATCTCATTAAGAAATACATTGCAATGAAAAACAGCTGAGTATGATTTGTAAACGAACAAATATTTTAAGGTTATGCGTATAGGTTTTTAATTTGTATTTAAAAAATAAAATTACTACTGTATACGAAATATTAAAATTTGTTTCAATATTAATAGGGGCATTTGCCCCCTACAAGCCACTAGTACATATATATATATTTTTAAAGATAAACAAATTTCAAAACAGATAAAGAAGTATTTAATTATTTTTTTAGTAAATATGGGTTTAGAACAAAATTAAGTGTTTGTTGAAGTGAACCTGTTCAAAGCTAGAACATTTTTGTATCTCCTAGAAAAATATGATAAACTGAATAAATTTATTTACTTTACCACAGAATAAATTAAATAAATTGCGCGCGGTACTAGGGTGACTCATCACTGCATCCGCCATGTTATGTGAGTATTTGACTCTGAGGCTGGCTTCACTCTTGCGTTCGACTTGACCAGTCTATTTAATTCTGTGGTCGCTGGTTTAGAACAATTGGATTGTTTCTAATAGATTGTACAAATACCAATCGCCGGTTAGCATCAGCAATTACATTATTTTCATTTTTAATCTATTGTAGAAAATTAGGTTTCGTCTTCACTAGTTTCAAAATAGGGTTTTGAAAATTTTTGAAAAACTACCCCTTTTTTGGCCAAAAAACTCACAAAAAATCAGTAATTTAAAAAAAAATGGCTCTAACGATTTTAATCAAATTTGGCTTATTTGTAGCCTTTAATGTGCCCTACCATATGCAAAAAACAGCAACTTTCTAAAAATTCTCGTTTAGCTAATAATAATAATAACTGATTTTTGGGGGTTTTGGCCATAAAGGGGGTTGTTTTTCAAAAAACCTTTTTACGTGCATCTATAAAGACCTAATTGACGTGTTTGGTGCAAATTTGTTCGAAATCGATAGAATAGTTTTCTCTCTAGATAATAATAATAATATTTATTAGTTAATCTCCAACTTTAATAAAAAGCACCTCTCCTACCCCACCCTACAAGTCACAGTGAATCTGTATAATAATTAATTTAAGTATGTTTGTGAGAAAGTATGTGCCAGTTCCTGGTACCGTTTATTTCACTAATAGATTAATGGAAATTATCAACAATTAAACAGCTGATTAAAACAAAAGTAATGACTAAAAGTTAAGTATAAGAAATACTTATATTATAAGTATACTACATGCAAATACTTATGCCCAACAGTATTTACTTATAAGTAAAAGTAAACGTTAATTCACCCATCGATCAGTAATTACTTTACTTATTAGTATTTACTTATAAGACAGTATTCAGTACAGTTTATTCACATTAGCCAATTTTACTGGCTGTGATTAACTTTGAAATAGAAATTATTGTAGAAGTAGAAACGAAATCTGTAGAGTAGTGAAGTGGACAAGTGGAGTGAGGTAGAAAATGGCCGGTGTTAGTGAATGCTTTAGCATTGGTAGTATCGTAGCTTGTAAAACATGTTACAATAGAGATATAGAAGGTGAGGTTCTTGCATTTGATCCTCAAACAAAAATGCTTATTTTGAGTATCCTTTACAACACATTATAATATTTAGCATAAAAATATATTATATTTTTAAACGCATGCTGTCCTCTTCAGAGGCCTAGGCATAGATGCAATCGTGCGTTTTGTAACTAGGCCTTATGATAGTAACAATTTAAGGCCTATATTGGACTATTTGTTTTCCTTACGATCATAAAATATATTTTGCTACCAATGTAGTTTTTTTTTGGAAAATTTTGGTTTGACCAAATTTTAGTGATGTTACAGTTAGGCCTATTTTATTATTAAAGTAGGCCTACAAGATCTGTAAATTGCTAAGGCTAAAATCCCTTCAATAATTTGAGTAAATAAGTTACATTACATGCCTAAGCTAAATATAGAGTTAAGCTTTTGAAAATAGTCTTCACATTTTAGGGTTAGGCCTAACTTAGGTTATTTAGTAAAATTAATATTTCTGTACAGAATTTCCTCTTGGTTTGCAATAACCTAGGCCTAACTTATTAGGCTATAGGGTAAAAAATGGAAGACACCGTGACCAGAGGTTGTTAAAAATGTTCTTCACATTCTGAAAGAACACGTTAAACTGACTCTAGGCTAAACCACCAAAAATATCCTCTGGAAATAAATATTTTAGAAGATAGGCTAGTATGTAAGAAATAAAAGAATAATTCCAGGCAACTTTTGATACGTTTTCACTAAAAACAAACAAATCACTTAACAGACACAAAAGAGTAAAAAGTTGGCCAAATAAAATTAATGAAAGAAATCAAGAATATGCTTGAAAAATATAATTTCACTAGATGTTTAGGCAAAATAGTAGCCTAGCCTATATAACTTACATCCACACTCCAGCTAGTATTTCTGCTGTACAAAACTGTAACTTAATTCATGTTAGCAACTTATATACTGTATGTTGACTATGTGGCTAGAGTCAGACTGTAAGTTAGAATTCAGGCTATGTTTTTTGGCATAAATTTACTATTCGACCCTCGGCTGATATGTTTGCAGACGACAACCATTTTTTTAGGTACCGTAATAGAGTAGTGTGCTGCCAACCTAAGAACATTGTAACTTACTAATAATTGAATGTTGAATTATTTTTATATTGTAGTTCAGTAGATTGGTGCACACATGGTAGCCTACTGTATAATAATTGTAAGATTAATTTACTTTACGACCCTCACCTCATATGTTTGATAAGAAATAAATAGGTAGGCTAATTATAAAAAATGTATGTTTGAAGTTATTATTTTTCTTACGTAAAGCGTATAAATGTAGTAATTGTATAATAGGCCTACGCAATGTATATAAAAATTGTATTGTTTGTTGTTTAATATGCTTATGAACTGCAATTATATGTTTTAACCTATGATATATGCTATTTGTCACAATTTGTAGATAATATATTATGAATGTTAACCCTTCGGCGTGGTTTGCCGTCATATTAACGCCGTGCTCAAGGGCATCTATCGGTGGTTTGCCGTTATATTAACGCGCGGTGACAACCCAACATGTGCTGCTTTCCCTCGTCGGGTATTTTAACTATTTTGAATTTTACCGATATGCAGTACGTTGTATAAAAACAGACGAATATTTCTAACTAAATATTTAGTTGCTCCATGCATTTCTTCGTCTCGTCACAGATTATATTCAACAGATGTTGTTGTCAACATTCAGTCAGCTGAACAATAGTGTCATGGCGTATGGCGTCGTTCTGTTTTATTGTGTTACCTGTCGTTTTATCATTGTTTTATTAATATTTAGTGTTAATTATGGTTGTGTGTTGATATATATTTTAATGATTGTTTGTATCAGAGTATAAATTAGTGAATATGACAGCTCGTAATAGTGAAATAGACCGTTGGCTTGACGACGATGTGTTGTCAGAGGATAGCGATGATGAAAGTGAAGTTGATTATGCACAACTGGATACGGTAAATGTCACAAATTTACAAGAAAATAATAGTGATGATGAGGAAATTACTGTTAGATATGAGAATGTTAGTATTAGGCACGATACAAATCAAAACTCAGTGAACGTAGTTATAGATGAGCCTGAAGTTAGTACTGATGTTGAAGTAGGACAAGGGGATAGGTTAAGTGTTTCTGCAGAATTACATGATAGGCCTACTAATGTAAATATAGAGTCGCAAAACTCAATGGACATAGTTTTAGTTGAACCTCAAGTTAGCTTTGAAAATGTTGTTTTGGTTAGGCCGTCAACAAGTGTTTTCACACAGTTACATGTCAGGCCTACTAATGTAAATAAAAAGATAGTAAAAGCACCTAAGAATATAATAAAAGTGTTTAAAAGGAAAACAAATGAACCTAGTATTTTTGCAGTAGGACAAGGAGATAAAATAAATGTTTCCGCGCAGGTAGACGATAGGCCTACTAATGTAAATAAAAAGAAAAAATACAGAACCTAGTATGGTCTGGGAAAATATGGAAGGTTATGTGGGCCAAAGGGAGGATTTTATAGGCAATCCTGGACCTAAGATTCCAGGAGATAATATTCATGATATTTTTGAACATTTTTTTGACATAGAACTTGTAGAATCCATTGTGAAAAACACAAACTTGTATGCTGATCACGAAAGAGCAAAGAAGGGGTTTATTTTTGGCAGGAGGTCTAGGGATTGGGACTGGACTCCAGTAACAGTTGAAGAACTCTATGTATTTTTGGGGATTATTTTGCTTATGGGTGTGGTTCAAAAACCTTCTCTAAGGTCTTTCTTTTCCAAAAATCCACTGTTAGAGAGCCCAATTTTTCCATCAACGATGCCTCAGGAGAGACTTGAAATAATAATGAAATATTTACATTTCAGTGACAATACAAAACTAAGTCAATACAAAGGCCCTAAAAAATTATTCAAAATTTATTCTGTAATTGAACATTTGAATGATAAATTTAAAACAGCATACGAGCTTGACCAAAATGTTTCTATTGATGAAAGCCTTACATTGTGGAAGGGGCGCCTTGGTTTCAAACAGTATATACCCCTAAAGGCCTCTAAATTTGGGATCAAAACATTTGAATTATGTGAATCATCATCTGGTTATACTTGGAACTTTTTTGTATACACTGGCAAAGACACAACTTTTCATAATTCCATACTTCCCAAAACTACCCTAAAGTCTACTGCAATAGTTGTTTCTCTTCTCGAGCCAATATTAGAAAAAGGGCATACTGTTTGGATGGATAACTGGTACAATTCACCAGATTTATCCCAGTTACTAAAATCCAAGAAAACAGACACTTGTGGTACACTGAAATTATCAAGAAAAAATGTGCCGGAGGAGTTAAAAATTATGCAACTAGAGAAAGGTGAAATCACTGCCAACCACTCTGGGCCAATCATGGTTCTGAAGTGGAGAGATAAGCGAGTGGTCACACTTATTTCATCCTTCCATAACCATGGAATGAAAGTAAAAGTAAACAAATCTGGGGAAGTTGTATTGAAGCCATCATTAGTGTTTGATTATAATAAGGAAATGGGTGGTGATGATAAAAGAGATCAAATGTTACATAACTTCTTAGTTGAAAGAAAAAGAGGGCACAAGTGGTACATCAAACTGTTTAGAAGGCTGCTCAATGTTTCAGTCTTGAACTCATACATCATTCTAAAGACTCAAAAGCCAAGAGAAGACCATCTATTTACTAGACTTCAACTCATAAAATGTATTTTCGAAAAGTATGGAGCTACTGTGAAGAGGCCAGTTTATGGACGTCCCTCCATTGAGCCATGACCTTCAAGACTAACAGAAAGGCATTTTTTAGAAAAAATTCCACCTACAGAAAAGAAACAAAGACCGCAGAAGAGATGTTGTGTTTGTTCCAAGCATGGAGTAAGAAAAGACTCATATTATTGGTGTCCAGATTGCCAAGCCGGTTTGTGTTTGGAGCCGTGTTTCAAGGACTACCACACCAAACTACACTTCTAAAGGTAAAAAAAAAAAAATATTTTAAATAGGCCTAACATTGTATTGTGTTTAGTATGTAGTCCATATGTTTAACAATAAACAGGTATAAAAATTATTAAATTCTGACTGTATTTAACAATGTTATGGGGAATTTTACAAAGGACTACATTTTTAGCCTCTGTCGGTAGAAATAAATAAATAAAAATTATATTTCAAATAACTTTTTATTGTGTTTAGAGTGTAGTCCATATATTAACAACAAACAGGTAAACAAATTATTAAATTCTGACTATATTTAACAAAGTTATGGGGAATTTTGCAAAGTACTACAATTTTGCCTCCGTCAGTGGAAAAAAAGCCCGCAGCTAGGGGTAGCCAGCCATTAAGTAATCCCGGCTTGAAGGGTTAATATTGTACAACATGTAATTTTAGCGTGCAGTATAGTTTTTTGTGTTCGTGATACGGAACGAAATAAGTTGTGACATCATGCTTAGGAATACAAGTCTTTTATTTTATTAAGCCATAGGAATAGCAGAAACCGGCTATCGTGTTTATTTACTTTCACATTCATAATCCGATGTTTTATGTCTAAGATAGGCTTATGTCTAATATTTTCTCTATAACTATAATAGAGTTTAAGTTTAAAGTGTTTAATTTTCTATTTATAATTAATTACAATATATTTTGTTATTGTTTTCGGTTTATTTCAGACGTTTAGAAATTGAATTGAACATTTCCGTTGCCGTTGAATATGGTGTAGGGTCGAATAGTAAATTTGCGCCTTTTTTTTAATCCTTTCTTTTTCAAATCTATAAGTTAGCAACCTAATCTTCAAATCAGTTGGAGTGTGGATTTATACTTTCGCCGATGTTTAATATTAAAACAAAAACAATAAACCATATAAAACAATATTGAAAGGTATGAAATAATCTCCCAGTTGACTATGTAAGTAAAGTTACCAAATTGAACATTACCTTCATTAGTAAAATATGACAGAATTGTAACCCTATAGGCCTATGTGTACAACAGAATGAAATCCCATTAAAAACAAAATAGCCTGAAGTTCTAAATTACAGTCTCTAGTCCCAGTATGTTTCCAGTTTTTAAACATGTAGGCTATATATAAGTTCGTAAAAAAAAGGTCTTAAGTTCTTCAGCTGATGCTGTTTTTAATTTCTAAACATATATAATATGTTGGTAGCACTTCTTACCTTCATCCAAATCTAGTTCAAACAAATCTGGCAACCCTATCAGCCTAAATCGCAATCTCGTAAAAAAACGTGGCCGAAGATTCTCTATGTTAAATCACATAAGCAACTTTTTTTTTGGTTATTTGTTACATTGTACTTGTTTTAGATTGTTTATAATTATTGATTCACCGCCATCAGTGAAGTGTCTAATTACATTATAAATAAAGGAAAAAGTGAAGTTAAGTATAATTTTGCTAAAACCTCTGGTCAGTGCGTCGACCACTAGAATCAGCAATTGTGCTATTCGTAAATCGATGATGACTAACCTACATTCTCTTGCATATCTTATTATCATGATTTTGTGTTTTCAGCCAGAAAGCGTTTATTAGATAACTTTTCAGATTTTAACTTAGTGATTTAATTATTATAACCAGCAAATTTGTAGAGCGCTAATTTACTAGACAACCCTATGCCAACAGAAATGCAAGAATAAAAAAAAATAAAAATCGCCTGAAGTTCTAATTTATAGTCTTTAGTCACAGTATGTTTACCTGTATTCAACATTATTTAATTTTAGAATGTAAAACAAGCAACAAAAATATCATCTGGGTTCTTATAGTAAAACTAAGCCATTTGTAGTACGCCGCTATTTGCTCTGTCAAGGCTGGCTTTGCAACGTAAAGAAAACTGAAACTAACTTACCAGTTTCCAGTTGTAGTATATATATGTCAAACTATTGTCGGTACTCAAAGCACTTTCCAATTTAAAACCAAAACATTCTCCGACAGCAGTGAAATTATGATGGACAAAGTTCAGAGGACAATGTTCCACTAGAAAATATCAATGGCTTGTTTATATGACAGTAAATGGTATGTGGGGTGTCTGCTTAGTGTATTTGAAGACAGAAATGAAGTATACAAGTTTTTTGCAACCATATGTCACCTTGATCATCCTTTACATTTCCATCAAGGGCTGATATTTTTTTCGTTCCCATATATGATGTCCTAGCAAAGACTACATCAAATTAAAAAAAAAAGAACAGAGAAACTAAAATATTACTTCATTTATTATTGAAGTATTCCGCACATTAATTTAGTTTGGGTTGTCATAACCTTCATTCTGGTATGATAGGCTGTGGAATTGTGAAAAATCCAGACGACATACTCATAATTTGATTGTAGGCCTAATTAAAAAACTACTTGGAATGCTAAGTTGAAATTTTGCATTTATTTAACATAGACATTAATTAACAACATACATTTTTTTCCAAATTTTTAAAAAGGTAGCATTTAAAAAAAATCGTATTTTGAAAAAAAGATTTCTTTGAGGGAAATGAAGTTTTTATAAAACTACTTGTGTTGCATATCAAATTAAAGCTTATTAAAAATGATTTAACTTGGCACAAATTTCAAGTCTATCTCAATTAGGAGCTGAGAAAATCCAATTTATAAAGGTATTATTGACGTTTACCGAAATTAATGATTTTTTTCCAAACTTTTTGTAATTTTATATCTCAAAATATTTTTGGGAAAAAAATTAAAATTTTGGAAATAACCTTACATTATGGACTAGAATAAGTGTACAAAATTTCACGAAGCTCTGAAGAGGTCAGGTAGTAAGCTGTGTTGGTCTGGTATGGACTGCCCTGTTGCTTCCCTCCACTAGGCTTACATAGGCTACTATGGTTTCAGGGAACCACTATTTTATTGAAGTGCATTAAGTATTCATCTGATGATGATTTGTATTATATTTAAAATGGGCAAACAACGTTTTTGGAAAATTATTCTAAATTACACATAGTATACTAACAAATTAGTTAATGTCTAACTAATTTCCACGCTAAAATAAAAATGTAATTATTTTAAAATCATAATTTAAAAAAAAATTTAACTCTGTAGTATCCCCATATAGTATCCCATGATGCGGCAATTATAATTTGATACAGGGTACTTGTCAAATAAGAAAACGCTTGGAGAGATGAAATTTCAAGATGTGTGCATTGATGTGTTAATAGTGAGAGCAATTATTTCTCTATTAATATTGCGGTGGTAGGCTTAAGGTCTCTATTGTGATACAGTAAACCGAACGTTAAAGATTATTTTTTTAGCTCTTTTTGACAGTAAGGTGTGAAAAATTGTATACTGGAGGCTGGAGTAAGAAAAGCGTATACGGTACTGTTTTAAACTGCTTTCTGGCTGAAAAGAGAGCTTATATGTCCAAAAGGGCTTCCACTGTGAGATCCTAGCTGTTGAGAAGTTTTTTTCAGGAAAGTGAGTAGAGGTATCAACAAACCCTATGCATATTATCACTATTTGGGAATAGATTGAGACGTATATGCTATTTATGTACTTTCATTTCAGCAGAGTAGGCACCGACTATATCCTTCTGACATACTAAATGTTGACATAAATACATTTAATAATACCGTATATTAAATATGATACATGGTTTTATGAATTTTAAATACACTTTAACTGGTACCAAAAGGTAAGTTTACGTTCAAGCTGTTGCTATTTTTGTTTTTTTTTACAATCTGTTCAATTTATAATTCCAACTAATAATATTAGCTGTTTACATAAATTTGACTCTTTAGTAATTCAATTGAACATTAGGATACTGTTAACGTTTATGAAATTTTTTTCAGCATAAGTTCGCACTCCTGCTACAATATCTGTTGGAAGCTTACATTAGAAAATATTATAAATTGTGTTTTAACTTACATGGGTTCTAAGCTTACATTAGAAAATATATAATTTGGGTTCTAACTTACATGGGTTCTAAGTTTACATTAGAAAATGTATAACTAGGGTTCTAACTTACGCGGGTTTTAAGCTTACATCAGAAAATATATAA